>KK119734.1:465756-481449 GCA_000611955.2 Stegodyphus mimosarum | reverse complement strand
ATCCCTAGTCAGCAGTGGCGAATGGGTTAAAATATTTTTTATCGGAGATTTCTCTGAGAAGCCGGCGCTTCGGAAGTTTGTCGCAACTTGCTTTTTGACACAGAGTCGACAGCGAATTGCTCTTCTCCCCCGCCGACAAGGGCGGAGTAAAGTAAGTTAAAATAAATCTTTTTCTTTCACACCAATAACTTTTTTTATTCCATTTAAAAGCTTTCTTTATTTTTATTTTGGTCTAAGAAGAACCATTCATTTTCACTCGCACCCACGAAACGACTTTGGAAGAAATAAAATGTGCATTAGGTGGTTCAGCGAAGAAATTTTTAATTCCTTTTAATCAGTGAAATAAGCTGCAGAATTTTTTCTGTTTTGCTCTTTGATACTTATTAAATTGACAATTACTTTATTCACTCTTTTTCAGAGGCAATTGACAATTTCTTTGTTTGAGAACCGCTTTCACTAAGAGAAAATGTTCACATCACAGCTGCGAGGCAACAAAATAGTACAACGGTTATAAAAAAATTTCAGCTAAGAAATAAAATATTATTACCGGGTTCATAATGGATTGAATGCACACAGAACCGATAACAACTTCATGAAACTTATTTTTCCAAAAATAATAAAGGGAAAGATTATGGTAGTTGGGTGGGAGGTATTTGTTCCTTAGTTCTGAAATAGTGACAGTCTAGGGTATAGTGAAGAGCACCAGCTTGTAGGGTTTTCCTTAGTTATCTATCCTTTTATTCAAATTTTTGCTATCTTTCCTGAACGCCTTAACTTCCCCTCGCTTTTCCTTGCCAGGATGTAAATTTAAACTTAAGTGAAGTGAATATTTAAACAGGTGAATCCTGGAGTTTATACAGAGCGTGTTTTCTTTAGCTAGCGCAGGTTTCGTTTCTGATCTTGCTGTTACGCTAACACGCCCCTTGGTCATTTCGGATAATTTGTCACGCCTGTTAGGTTTGTTGACTTAACCTAGCTGTAACTTAACATGCTGTAATTTAATTAGTTAGTTAGCCGTAACTTAACCTGCTAATCTAGCACTATTCTATTTTATATTTGAATTGATTTATGTAGTAACGTTTACGTTTCACCACAAGTTGTCGGTGTTATTGTAAAGCACAAAGTACGTGCCTTTCTGTTCTTAGTTGGAAGTAATGAAGGGTTACTTTCACCCTTCTTCCGTGCTGGTAATACTTCACGCCTTTGCGAGAATTCGCTAGGTTCATTTTGTTAGGATGTAGATTAGTTTATGAAAAAAAGAAAAGATAGATCTTATAAGCTTCTTCTGCTGCCACTGTAGTCACAATTTATTGGACTGGCAAAAAAGTAATATGGGTTTTTGGTGTGAAATAAAACTCATTTTTTATACAGAATTTTAATCACTCAAATAGCTTCCATTCTGTTTGATGATCTTTTGCCATCTTTATGGTAGGTTCTTAATTCCGCGCTCACAGATCTGGTCTTTATCAGAAAAAAGCTCAATGAAAGGAAATTTGAGGTCATCGCTATTACTGAAATTCTTAACATTTAAGAAGTTTGATAAACTTCGAAATAGAAGATAATCCGATATTGCAAACTTGAGGCTATATACCGTGATGCGACATCACTTCCCAACCAAACTCCAGTAATTTAGTACGTGTTGTTAAATATGTGTGAGGCCTCGCATTGTCCTGGTGGAACATGATTCCTTTGCTATTTGCCAATTTTGGCCTTTCCTCCTTAACTGCTTTCTCCAGTCTCATATGTTGGTGAAGTAAACATCTAAGTTGATTGTTTGGTTGCTAAAAAGCATCTCGAAGCATATATTAATTTTGTATGCCCACCAAATTAACACATGATCTTTTTCTTATCCAACTTACATTTCGATATGATTTCTGCTGATTCATGTTGCTTAGGCCATGATTGTTTTCTATTAATGTTATAGTATACGATCCATTTTTCATCACCAAAAATAATCCATTTCAAGAAAAGGGTAGATTGTATTACGTTTTCAATGCTATCTCATATACTGACTTGTTGTGTTAAGTGAATTTGTTTCAATTCATAAGAAACCCAAATATCGATCCCGTTAACGAGCTCAAGACATCGTATGTGATTTCCAGTTGTTGTGTGTCATGCATTTAATCTTTTCGCAATCTCTTGCATACTTATATGATGATTCAATTCAGTTATGGCATCAACTTCAGATAGTCGGTCAGAACGTTGGTCAACTTCAAGTACAAAATTTCCAGAATGAATTTTTTTAAACTAATTCTGACAAATGAGTTCTGTTGAGTAATTAACACCATAAAACATCTCTCTGTGGGTTTCAGGTGCTTGCTTTCTTGCCTTTATAAAAATTTTAAAAAAACGTTAAATGTGTCGAATTTTTTTTTTTTTTTGCACCTCGTACCAAAGCCGACAGCAAATAAATAGTTGTAAACAAAAATAAGGGAATTTGCTTTATAGCAACCTACAAGTGTCAGCTGCCAATCTCAAAAGAAAAAACAATTATGAGATTGACAAAAAATAACAAAACGATGTGACTATCTATTTACGAAAGACAAAATTACTTCCTTTCCAACCTAATACATTCTTTCCAAACACGCGGATGGACTATAATCGGAGTGTCTTATAACTATGCACGCATTCAGATTAATAATAGTCAGATTTAAATGTCTTGAAAGTGGTTTCGAGGAAGATTACATACGTAAATCTTTCTGTATACGTATAATTCTGTATTTCGTCGTTCCATCTCTCCCGTCATTCTTCTAAGAATGCCACCTTTATATATATTTTTTGCCGCCTCTTCTGAGAGTGAAACCTCTACATCTATCTCGTCTTTCATCAAGGCTAGTTTTATTAATTGCGTTCGTTGCCCTTGACCCTTACGTAGTCCGAACCTAGTTAGAATAGTGGACTAGATGGTCTTTAACTTTGCTATTATTTCTCGTAGTACATCTATATGTGGTAGTTTAAGTTCATTTTCTTAATTTCTCGTACCACACTCATGTTATCCGAAGTCTCCTATGCTATGTTTTCTTCAACCTATATGGCTGCTTTTCGAAGAACATAGGACTTCGCTCTTAAAACGTTAGCATAATTGCTAAGTCTAAATTATTCCTGGTAAACGTCTATGATGCCTTTACTAGTTACGATGCCTCTACTAAAATTTCTGAAATCGAGCCTTCAGTAAAAGTTTTGTTTGTGTTCCCAGGAAAGGAAGCTTGGACCAATGTATTTTCGTGTTTTGCTCCGGGCTTTTGCTCGTTTGTGTTCTTGACATTTTCACTGTGAATTACTATTTTCGTTTGTATTTTGATTCTTCTTCGTAGTGACAGAGCCTTGTGTTATTGCACGTTCCATCTGCCTAGTGAGACTTGTGAGATTGTGGATTCCAACTGCCTTGTGAGATTATGGGTTCCATCTGTTCCTTTAGGCGAGCTGCATTGTAGCTGCAAGAACATGAAGGGCATCTGTTGATGCTGCTGTAACAGCTGAGGTGATTTTCAGCAGCGCTATTCGCTGTATCTGTTATAGCATTTTGCACACCGTTGCTGTCTTGTTCATCCACACTGGGTTGTCGTATGGAATCATTCGTTCTATGCACCTTAAGTAAAATTGTTTAATAATTCCTCATTTTAGATTCTGTGTGCTATTCACTATTCTGTACAGTTTCATTATTAATTTGTTTGTTTTGTTCCTGTCTGACGTTAAGTGGGGGAAACACATTAATTTCTTATGCAGTACAAAGCCTAGCTAGGTGATAGTATTTTGTCTTCTTAAGTGAACTTTTGTCATTTTATGCGCTGGAGGTTAGCTGCTAAGTTTTATCGTTTTGGGAATACGGTCATCTGAGTCTTTTCTACATTAAATTTAAGTTTATATGCTGCGCTTCAGCTCTTTAGGATATTTAGCCCATTTTGAGCTTTGTTTTTTCGATTCTGGTTCGTTATCCTCCTCTGAATATCAAGACAAAATCGTCAGCTTATGCTTATTTTTGAACATTTTTTAGAGTCCAGCTTTAAACACTTACAGAGGCTTAAGGCCTCTGTAAATGTATCTGATAATATGTTGGAGAATATAGATCTTATGTTCCAAGCCTTTAAGCATCTTTGTGGTATTATGCTGCGACATTTACTGCGTCTCTTTTGTATGCCATTTTCCTGTCTTCCCAGTAGATGCTTGTTAGTTTGTAGAGATTTAAAGGGCATCTAATTTCTTGGAGTCTTATTTTCAGCGCCGGCCACCATAGCTAATTAAAGTACAAACGCTACGTGTTATGATATTATGCAAGTATTTTTGGAAGCTGGTTTCTTAGCGATTCTTAAGGACGTCTATGGTGCTATTTTCTTTCGTGAAGCCATGTTGGGCTTAGAAAGTTATTCTTCTCAAGGTGATAAGTTAGTCGTTGCTTAATCATTTTGTCAAAAACCTTTTCTTATACCAGTAATAGGTAGATGAAGCTATACGCAGCTGACTTACTTTCATTTTTCTCCTCTTTTTGAAACAGAACCAACCTCGCGTTCGGGAAAACCCAAATTTGAAGTATTTATTTAGAGTCTGATCCAAGGAGTCTTCATTTTCGAGTCGTAGTTCTTTTGTTACTATAGTGAGACTGTCTGGTCCCGAGGCTTTTCCTCTTTTTGTTAACGCTATGATTCTTCTAACTTCTGAGTTTAAAAAGAGGACGACGTTCTCCTTGTCAAGAAGAGTTCCCTAGGTTTCCTATATTTCTGCCCTTTTTCTACTATTTCTTCTTGCCCGTCCGTTATGGATGAAAAGGCGAAGCGATTTAAAAGTAATAAACACAAGTCTAAACAATATTTTGTTTCTACTTTTCAATCTGATTAATTGAGAAAAAAAGCATTTAAATATATGAACTCTGCTATTAATTCGCAGGGAAATTTTTCAGTATTCACCAAATTTAATTCGTTCAGTCTAGGCTATATCTTGTGATAATATCTCTTTAAGTTCCTTTTCTTTTCTTCACTTCTCTTTATAAACTTTTATTTAGTTCAATCATAATGTTTCTGGTCGGAGGTTTGTGATTGATATTTAACCTACTAATAAGGCGTCAAGTTCAGATTTTGTACACATGCAGTTCGATGAAAATGCAACGTGAAGAAGCGATTTTTTTTTCAAAAGCAGATTTAGGTTTATATTAGATCAGTAGATTCATATTATTTTAAATTCCAGTAAATATTTAAATCCATTTGATTCTGTTATTATTATGTCCATTATTTTATTATTTCCTCATATTGTTTTAATTATTTACTCATTTGTTGCTTTTAAGCTGAGAGCTTTAGAATTTATTTTGTCTGTAATTGAATGCGTGATCATAAGTTTTAAATATAAGTTACTTATTTCTTATCTAGAATAGTGTATCCTTCTATTCTGAGTTCTAGAACGTTTAAATTTTAAAAACATCTCACGTAGAAAGCAAGATTATGGCGAATTCGCTCCTGATTAGATTGTAAGAAAATTTTTGTCGCATATTAGTGGCATTTAGCAATTTCTCTACCTCATTGCAATTTCTGGGATGATTCGGGAAAACACTTTTTTGGAGCCATACGGCCGATTCTTCCGTACGTCTGTGCAATACAATGTAAGTATGGTTCTGAGGGGTCTGGTACACCGCCTCGATAGTTGTTATTCGACAGAATATTTAGCAAAAACATCTATTTAGCAGACACGGACGGTAAGAAGCAGGGTAAAGTATGCGTTCTTCACCAACACTTCGAAATATGGTGCAAGTTTACGATGTTATTATTTTACTCTCCTTGTCATAATAATTACTTGCAGCTTATAGCAGATATCTTCTGTCATTATATAAATGCTGTATCTTTCCGCCATTTTTATATATAGATTCTGTATTTACAGTTAATATAAGTAATCAGAAAAAACAATAGAATTTGAAAACTGTACAAGGTATTTCTCACTCCTTCCAGCATGCCTTCGTGGTCTAACGGTGCTTCCTTATTAGGTGATTCCAAAAAAGTTTTATGTCTGCAAGTGGCACTTGAACTAAATGGTGGTGGACAATAATTCTTCACCACCAGGATTTGGCTACTGGTTCCCCTAATCTCCTGTCTCTGTTTAAAAGGGGGGAGTATATAAGGAGGCAATTTCCCTTCTTTACAGCATTCCTTCGTGGTATAACGGTGGCTATTATGTGTTTCTGAAAAAGCTTAATGCCTCTGTAAGTGGCGCCTGAACTAAATGGTGGTGTACAATAATTCCTCATCACTAGGATTTGGCCACTGGGTCCCCTAATCCCCAGTCGCCGTTTAAAAGGGGGAGTATATAAGGTATTTTCCCTCTATTTCCAGCAATCCTTTGTGGTGTAACCGTTGCGTACTGAGCACATATTCGAGAGGTCCAGGTGTGAGTCCCGCCGAGAGCATTGCACATTTCTCACATCTCTTGGTTCAAAATAACATAATGGTTTTGCAACTGATTTGCGTTTAAATTATTTGCAATGGAATCTAGCTTATCTTTTTAAATTTTTTGTCCATTTCAGACGTTTCTGTACATTGTTCTTAACATTTCATTTTAAAAGTTAGTTTTCTTAATTTTGTAATGGAGGGAAATGTTGCATTCGTTTATGAGGCTTTAAAGTTCTAACACCTAAAAATGTGTCTTTTACCTAGATTTGAAATTTTAAAAGGATTAAAAACAAACCCTTCGCCCTCTTTTAAAGCAATAAATATTAATAAATGAAATAATATTATTTATACATCTTTCTTTTTTAAAATTAGCTGAACTTTTTTAAGCTGTTATTTAATTATTCATGGTGTTTGTCACTCGGGTCAAAACTTTGCTTTCGATTTTTAAACTATTTCTAAGTTGTGAAACTCACACTTTGCAAACAAACTCATTTTCGATGAAAATGCAATGTAGTGATGCGATGTTTTCTGAAATTTTATTTAGAATGTTTTAATTTAATGTTGAAACGATTTTCCTGTATATCTTCATTTAATAAGCAAACTCGCGAATTTATTTTTTGCACCATCGGTTAGAGTGGTGGGAAACGAAATCTCTGAAATAAATTTCATATTGAAAAGCAAATTTCTAACTAAATAATTTGATTGATAACGTGTCCTAAAATGTAAAAAAAAAATACAAAAGAAAAAAATATTTACATTACATTTATTACATTACCTTTCCATGTTTTTCAACGACGCCCCACGTTTCTAATAGTCGTGATATAAAGTTATAGATGAGTTCTGTAAAGAAAATTTTGTAATCTACTGTTTTCATTAAATTACACATAAAAATTTTTTTTCTCCTTTTAGTTCGCTTATTACACTGGTTATCATAAATTAACGAAAAATCACGATTACTGAAAAAGTTACATGTAAAATTTTATGAAACTTACCCTCAATGTACAACGCATAGTAAGGTATCAAATAACATAAAAAGAAATTACCAGGAAATTATGGTAGTATAGAAATTAGCACATGTATAAAATGAACAAATCGAAGGAGTCAGTTTGCTATAGGAAACATACCTTCAATATGGAATATGATCCTCTCTAGAAGCAATACAGCACATTACAGTGATGTGTGACGCTTTCAATTATGCGGTCTATCAGTTCCATAGGAAGCGAGAGCCATTGCTCTTGCAAAGCATTTACAAGCGTGGCAAGGGTCTGAGGGGCGGATCGAGAGCAACTAGACGTCTCCCTAAAGCATCCCAAACGTGCTCGATAGAATTCAAGTCGGAAGATCGAGCTGGCCACTCCATGCGCATAATTGTTTCCTATTGAAGATAATCATCTACGATGTGAGCCCTGTATCGTCTTGCGTTGTCGTCCTGTAACAGGAAAGCATCACCTATTACCCCGCATATGGGCGCACATAAGCATCAAGGATGTCATTTCTATAAACCTAAGCATTCACAGTTCCCCTTGGAAAAACATGAAGGTCTGTGCGCCCACCCAAAGAGATGCCACCCCAAACACCGGCACTGCCTCTTCCGTAGACACTTCTTTCACGGATGTTTGGCGGATGATAACGGGTTTCAGGTTCTCTCCATATCAAATAACGCCTACTATCGCTTTCTAGACTAAACCTGGACTCATCCATAAAGAGAACAGCCCTCCATTGATCAGGCATCCAGTGGACATGTTGTCGTTCCCACTGCAAACGGTCCTATGGCGTGACGTGAGCGGCACGCAAATGGCTGGTCGCCTCGCATACAGACCATCTACGTGAAGCCTTCTACGCACAGCTGACGTTGACACCAACCTTCCGGTGGCTGCAGCAAGAGATGATCTAAGAAGAATCGGAGTAGCGGTTCTATTAATGCGTGCACATAACGTCAAATATCGGTCAATGGCGCTCGTCGTAGCAGTTGGCTGTCCTTGGCTGAGCCTCCTAGATGCCAAATCTGTGGTTTGAAATTGCTTTTAAAGTCAATGAACCACAGAAGGACTCCCATTTAGCCATCTGGCTACTTCTGTTTGACTTTGTCCTGCCATTAGTCTCTCTATGACTCTCCATCGTAATTCTGCAGGCAAATGATGCCTGGAGGTCATTGTTACGAATTGGCTATCTCAGATTTCTGATGTTACTATCACAGTGAAATAGGTGGGCTTGCTCTCAAACATGGATTTTTACGCTCCTCGCAGAGTACGTATTCTGAGTGCAGCGCCACTAATTTGCATATTGCAGTCTTACTCAGTTACTCTTACTTGGCAACGTATTCAAATTTTACAAGGTTTGGCATATTTTTGAGAGAGTTATTGCTATCTCTATTTTTGTGATTTTTCCTTAATTTATGATAACCAGTGTATTTTATGGCTTTCAAGTAAAAAAATTACTTTTTAAAAACGTTTCTTAATACTTTTTTATTTTCATGGTTGTTTGGAAAAGACGATTCGCCAGGTTTCATTGCATAAGCAGAAAGAAAAAAGGGAATTTGACTACGGAAATTATATATATGATGATTGACACAGAAGAACCATTCTGAACCCTGTCATATTCTCCAATGAAAACGCGATATAAAATGAAAAAAACTGGCATTTTAGTTAACATCTATTCTGCCAATATACAGTGTGTTTATAAAGTCCTGGACCCATTTTGATGCTTAATAACTCATAAACTAAGGAAGATATAGGTTAGGTTAGGTATAAGTGTAGGGGGCCACCTATTATTTACACTGGGTAAGTAGGTATAGGCCCCTTACGGCCCTTAAGGCCCTTCAGATTTGCTGTTATGGTGCATGCGAATAGGTAATGTTCTGGATCTTCCCTCTGCCCACATACACAAAGATCTGAAAGTGAGAGATTCCTCTTGTAGAAGTATGTGGGAAAAGGGCCGTGCCCTGAGATCAGCAATGTTATTTGTCGACTTATGACGTTTGGAGTAGAGCATACTTTTGGATACAAGTCGTATGACTGTTCAGCGAAGTCCCACCAGTTCTGCCATGCTTTTTCAAAAGCCAATTTTGAGTTGCATCTTGAGGTGGGAGTCTGGCCATGGAATGGATAGTTTCGTTGCATTGAGGCCCCTAGTTGCTTCTTTTGCTAGGGCATCACTTCCTCGTTGCCCTTGTTGCCGACATGAGATTTAATCCATGATATTATGAAATGCTGGTTAGTTGTGTTAGAGGCAGTACTGAGGATTTCCTGGATTATTGTGGATCTATTCGTTGGGGAGGCTATTGCGTGCATGACAGATAAGCTACTTGTAAAAAGATGGCAAGTTTTAAAGGAATGGCATATACTGTATTTGATGGCTTCTAATATTGCGATTGCTTCTGTTTGGAAGACGCTGTTTTCTACGTGTAGTTGAAATTTCTGCTCTTCTGTCAAATGATTACCAAAATATACTTTTAGCGCTCATCCTTTTCCGCAGTCCAGGCCAGAACCATCTGTGTAGATTTGAGGGAATTTGTTCATGAATGCTTCTTTGTTCATGCAGAGAGTTATATTGTTCTTCACTGCAGGATGTCGCTCATACGGGTGTGAGGAAGTGGAGTAGCATTCTGCTTTGAATTCTATTCTATTGTGGGTGCAATTCCTTCTTAAGTGCAATACAGTTAATTTTATATACTCTTTTTCTGCTGCAATGAAGAGAGGGGAAATTTTAGCAATCTGACACAATGCGGCATTCAATGTTGTCCTATATCCTCTAGTGTAGTTGAGGAGAAAAGGCCTTTCAATTGTTTGTAGTTTTTTCTGTTTACGGGAGGACATTGGGTTTGCCCAAATTGCTGCTCCATAGAGAGCTATTTTTACGATAACAGAGAAATAAATCACCTTTTGTATTTTTGTATTAATGCCCCAGCGAATTCCTTGCATTCTTCGTAAGTTTGTTGATATTTTAGATATTTTGTTTTTTACATGATCTAGATGGTCCGCAAAGTTCAGTTTATTATCTATGATAATGCCTAGATATTTTACAGATTTGGAAATTTTGATCTTTTTATTTTCGATATGAAATTTTGAGAGTCTGGAGATTTTCTGTGATGGCTTGTTGAAGATTGCTGCTTGTGACTTTTCGTGAGATATGATTAGTTTTTGCTGCTTGCATAATTCATTAAAAATATTTAGTGTGCTATTTACATTATTCTCAAGCACGTCTCGTGTTTTACCATTAACAACAAAGGCCGCATCGTCAGCGAAGGCGATGCGTGTTGTGTGTGACGGCCATTTGTGTTGGATAATTTTATCGAAAGCCAGATTCCAGAAGTCCACGCTGAGGCAGGAGCCTTGCGGACAGCCTCTTTCTTGATTCTTTTCGATTAGTCTGTTATTAGACAAAATAATACTTTTTCTATCTGTAAAGTAGCTTTGAATGGTTTGGTAGATATTTTTCGGGCATTTGATTTCTCTGAGTGTGCCTAAGACCTCAGGCCACCACAGAGAATCAAATGCTTTTTTAAGATCTAGGCAGAGAAACGCTGAGTGCAAGTTCTGAGATTTATTGCTGGATATTTGCTCTATTACTGTACTTATAGCATGAATGGTACTTCTGTTCGGGGTGAACCCAAATTGGAATTGACTTCCACAGTTTTCTTTTTTAATGTGATGCCTTAAGCGATTTGCCAGGGCTCTCTCGAAGACTTTGCCTAGAGAAGGTAGTAAATTGATAGGCCTGTAAGAGCTTGAGTTTTGTGCATCAGGTCCTTTTTTTTGAAGAGAATAATTTGCCCTGTTTTGAAACTGGAGGGAAATAACTTGACCTGCAGACATTTATTAAAGATTTTCAGAAGTAGGGTTGGAAATTGCTTGTGAAGAATTTGAATCAGGGAATTATCGATTCCATCCGGGCCTGGCGCTTTTTTCTTTGGTAAATGTTTGACTATTCTAGAGATTTCAAAGTTGGTAAATGGGGGATCATCGTCAGTGTTAGGAGGCTGTAAATTGTTTCTTCTCTCCTTGTGGATATCTGAGTCATTCTGGGGGTCATCACTGAGGAATACATTATTCATGATACTTTTAATGCTTTCTGTTGTGGCATCTTCTGTGCTTGTGCTATTGTTTATTGACTGCGGAAGTGTAATTTGACAGGGACGAAAAATTTTATGTGAGCAAATCTTGTATATAGGCCCGTAAGGATCTTTGCTGTCTGTCACGAACTTTCTCCAGCATTTTAATTTCGCTTACCGGATTTCTCTTTTGTAAACTGCTCTTTGTTTCGCAAAAAGTAGGGATGCATTTGTTGTTTCTACTTCAGATCGTGCGTTTTTCCTTTTCCTTTTTAAGGCTCTGGTTTTATTTCGAGTGGCTCTAAGTGCAGCAGTCCACCAATTGATCTTTTTGAAATCTCTAGGGCTTTTTACATTAAATGATTTTTCGCAGTGACTTTGTATTGTTTTTTGAAGGGAAGTGATCAAATCATTAATTTTGGAAATACTTTCAGTGCTAATTATTTCCTTTTCGAAAATCCTGATATCATTTGATATGGAGTTTGTGAATTTCTTTGATCTTGATTTCGTAATTTTAAATCGTTTTGTTGAAACTGTTGAAGGTAAGAAGTTAATTTCAAAGGAGATAATTTTATGGTCTGATATATCCTCGTCCTGGAGCACAGTCCACTGATTTATTTTCTGGGCCATTGGGGGGTTTACAAGAGTGATATCTGGCCATCCTGATCCATTAATTGTTTGAAAGGTCGGAGGCGCGGCATTTTCATTGATTACTATTAAGTTGAAGCTGTTGATAAAGTCTTCGACTTCTGCGCCTCTTGAATCTGTGCGAGAGTAGCCCCAGATCGTATTATGAGCGTTGAAATCCCCCCAATCACATGGGGGGTGTAGGGAAATTTTTGCAGGATTTCGGACAGGAAGTCAAGGTTTTGATGAATCTCTTCATTGGGGGAGGAGTAGAAGGATGGGAAAAGAATTTGCTCTCTTTCAGTGTTAAGAGCGATGGTCATGATGTCTCTGGAGGAGAAGATAATCACTGGAGACCAGTTAGTATTGCAGCTTAAAATTGCAGCTCTTACTGAATTTAGGCGAGCCTCTGTATGTTGGAAAATGTTCCAGTTGCTTGGAAAGGCTCCTATTTTTCCCTGGACACAGTAAGGTTCTTGGATTAACACAATGTCTTTTGAGTTTTCTGAGAGAAATATTTCTAGTTTTGAATTAGATGCATATGCTCTTTGCAGATTTATTTGTGCAATTTTAATTGGCTCTGATTTGGAGTGTACTTTAGTAAGTATTACGAAATCTTTCTGTTGTGTTGATTTTTTAATCAGAGGCATAGTTTGTTCGAGATTGGATTTTAACTACTTCTTTTTGGTAACAAGGGCATTGCGATGAGTATGCAGGATGAAACAAACTTATGGCATTTATTGATGGAATAACTTATATATTTTCCTTTTCAGGTTTGAATATCTTTACTTTTGTAAATATCGTCTGCGCGTGTGGTTAATTTCAGATAATTTCATTTTCCAGTCTGAATATCTGTACTTTTCTGTAATGTTTTCCGACGAAGCATCCTTTCATCTTTCTGGCATTTATAATCGCCATAATGTGCGCATATGGGGATCTGAAAATCCCCATGAATACCGTGAGGCACAAAGGGATACCTCAAAGATTAATGTGTGGCGTGGACTAATGCACGACCGAGTCATTGGGCCTTTCTTTTTTACAGAAAAGACGGTCTCATCAGTCGTATACTTAGACATGTTGGAAAACTTCGTATTTCCACAACTAGAAGAGCTTCAGCCACATGTCTTTTTGCAACAAGATCGGTGCACCACCTCATTGGGGTACCATCACTCGTATTTCTTTGAATATCCATTTTACAGGAAGATGGATTGGGCGACGAGGTCTAATTGACCACCTAGATAACCTGATATAACGCCGCTGGACTTTTTCCTTTGGAGATTTATAAAGGACAACGTTTACACGAGGAGAGTGTCGAACATTGATGACCTAAAAGCCAGAATTATAACCGCAATAGCCTCTGTGGATGCCGACATGCTTGTCGGTACCTGGCGTGAAATTGAATATCGACTTGATATTCTCCGTGCGACGAACGGGGCACAGGTGGAAGTTCATTGACAAGGGTCATGAAACTTTTGAGTCTATCTAACCATTTATGTTTTAATTTGAATCTATCTTTTTTACTATTTGAGTTATTAAACATCAAAACGGGACTTTATAAACACCCTGTATAACGAAAAATGTAATGGCATAAATATAATTGATAATAAGCTGATCCATATTTCGTATTCGATCTTTAATTTATTAAATAATAAGATGCGTTTGTACAATGAAAATTAAAAAGCTTTAAAACATTTTTTTTCATACAAGGCCTTTTTAAAACATGATTAAAATTAGGTGTGATATTAAAGAAACTGTGCAATAAACTGCAGTATTTACTACACATCATTGTAAAGTTTCTATTGCTTTAAAGTCTTGAATCCTTTGGCAAAACAACTGACTAAATTACTGTAATCAACAACGCAACACTTATTTAAACCACTAAATATTTTTTTGGAATTACTGAACTTTCTGAATTTCTAGTGTCATTAGGATTTTTTTAATGCTAGAGATGTGAAAAATGTGCAATGCTCTCGCCGGTACTCGAACCTTTACTTCTCGAGTACGCGCAGAGTGTACTACCGTTACACTTCGAAAGCATGCTGGAAGGAGAGAGAAAATACCTTATATACTCCCCCTTTTAAAGGGCGACTGGGATTAGGGGACCCAATCCGAAAATCCTGGTCTGGAAGAATCATCATTCACAACCTTTTTAGTTCAGGCACCACTGCAAAGACATCAGGATTTTTTTTATGCTGGAGAAACTCTAACCTATATCAGGACTTAGTGTTCTGTGCATCTCTTATCCTTACGTTCTAAGTCCTGAACTGGAACAGGGAGCGGAAGGTACGCTATGTTCTGATGTAACTGCTGGGCTGGAGAATAACTGCACGTGAAGGGATTTGAAATCCTCTTTTATTCAATCACTATTAAATACAAACCTCCCAATTCGAGAGAGATACAGAACGTAACAGACCACACTTTGGTCGAACTTAACAATCAAATAAATTTAAATAAATTAAAATAGAACTTAAATTAACTTTTGCTTCGCAGAGCAATTCGCGGAAGTTGGCCTCTATCTAAAAGGGTGCGTAGCAAGATATACTAAATACTACCGCACTTTAATTTATTTTACAATGCAATCCCGTAGTAAGCACTATGGCTTATAAATTTAAACTGCTAGCTGGTCAGGCGAAAGTTTAGCGGCGTGACCGTGATCTGAGGCAAAGCTCTCACACACCGAGAGGTTTCTACCTCTGGCTTAAATAGTGCTTGGCTGAACTTCAAAAATTAGCATAAGCTAAAAACGCGCGCTTCTTCTGACAGGAAGTTGAAGCAGAGAGGAGATAGAAAAGATTTAAATTAAAATAAACTTGGTTAGTTTAACTAAAACCTTACACCTATGCCTTTCGAATACGCACCAAGTGCAATATGCGCCTAGTACAAAGGCATGCTGAAAGGAGGGAGAAATTACCTTATAAACTCATTAAAAACACTATACATTTTCCTATTTACAGTAAATATTTTAGAGATCTGGCCATGAAACGGCTAGTACAATAGTTCTCAACTATGTTTGCCTCATGCTCGTCTTTCAACATTGTTAGACAATTATCTCCCTTTCTTCCTTTCCAACACTCGAAAAACACATATAAATTTTGTTAAATTTAGATCACTTTTTTAATATTTTTCATAAATTAAAAGCATAAAAATGTTGATAAATGCCTAAACGTGAATAAAACTAGTTTTTAATATTCATGAACTAAAACTAAATGTGTAACAAGTGAATAAAAGCCCAGTCGCATTCTCCTTGAAATTATGAAATTCCCCCTAGAGGAAATTCCTCTCTGGTTGAGAAGCCGTTGGCTAGTAGATATAAAAATATAATATTCTACTTGGTAAAAATTTTCTATTTGATAATAAAGCAATATCTTCGCGTTTAAGGAATTCATTCGATATCAACAAAGTCCTTCCACTGAAAATACACGGATTGCGAGTCTTGAGTTATAAAGGGAAGCAAATACACTCACGTTTGTGAAAATTGCAACACCATGAAGGACTTACGCGAGTGAGCTGAAATTTTCAGGAAATGCAAAGTAGCGCATGATATGCAAATGATTAGAATTGCAAATCCGTAGCGCATGCGTATGCTGAGCAGCGCCCTCTGAACGGCTGATGGATCCGAATAAATAGACGGCTGTAGCGAGGCGTGTA
>KK119734.1:453612-464756 GCA_000611955.2 Stegodyphus mimosarum | reverse complement strand
GTAGCAGCACTTATTGCGGCGCGGGTGGCCACACAAAATACTGATTCTGATCTCTTGTTCTTGTTTGTTTGCTTTGAACATTTAATCATTTATTTGTACCACTACCACTCAACTGTGTATTAAATTGCATTCAATTATGACGATTCCTTCTTGGTGTTGCAATTTTCACAAACGTGAGTGTATTAACTTTTCTGTATTTTCAGCGCCGTATACATTCCAGATACATTTTCTTTACAACATCCAGTCGAATGAAGTCAAAAAAGTAATAATAATCAGAAAAGAAAAAACCGTCAATATTACTGTCCAGAAAATAGAATCGGGAGCCTCTTTCAATTTGCGGAGAAAGGTGAAAGTTTTTCATTTCACACGCATTCCAGGCAGAAAATATTTTCTTTTATAAATTTCTGATCTTCAAGAATCGTTTTCGGAGTTGTTGAATAGATTGAAGTGGAGAAATTCCTCTGGAAGAACTCTTTTTGGTGAAATATGTTCTGAGACTGAAACTCGTTTCATACAGATACTGAAGAAATACGTGAAATTCTACAATGAAACAATATTTTGAAATAATTCACTCAGATACTTTTTCTGAAAATCCTCCTATCTTTTCCAGTTTGTAAGTTAGTTAATTTTTTTTATGATGTGTCTAACCGTATAGTCGTACCCTTCCCGTATGTCTATTGTAATATGTTTTCAAGAGTTGCTAATGTACGTTAACACAGCTTTAGAAACTTGACCTGCTAATGTTCTCAACTGCGTGCACTTATTAAAATATTATTTAAATTAACTATATTTCAGATTCAGCGTAATAACTTACATATTTTAATTAATACTGAATGGAATCCCTTTGTAATAAATACTTAATATCAATTAAATATATTTTTAATTATTTCACTGGAAAATGACTATGTTATTATTTGTTATTATATTGTTTATAAGTACGCTTCATATCTGTACATATATACATGTGTGTGTTTGTGTGTGTGTGTGTGTGTGTGTGTGTGTGTGTGTGTGTGTGTGTGTGTGTGTGCGTGCGTGCGTGCGTGTGTGTGTGTGTGTGTGTAAAATATAAAAATACGATGGCTTTGCTCTAGGCAAACAGGCAACCTCCAATTAACTTTCTGCATTTTCAGGATCTTCCCCCTAGACCAGTACTTTTGAGAACACTCTAGCAAGTTATGTAACCGCCACTAATAGATGTGAAATATAAAAAATACGATGGCTTTGCTTTACGCGAACAGGCAACCTCCAATTAACTTTCCGCAATTTTAAGATTTTCCATGTTTTGTAATTACATGTTTTGTAACGGTCACTATAAATAGCCAGTCGCGCCATTTTTAGACAGACTGCTTCATGCCATCGCATGCTATAAACACTTCCGCTGTTTTGTCTCTTATTCTTACCTTTTTTCAATAAGTCATGACGCAGAAATATTAAATTGGATATTGCTTAGTTCAAATCACTACGGATATGTAATTTGGTGTTTCTTGTCTGAGCGAAAAATGATCTGCATTTAATAGAATAAATATATGGAACTTTAATAGTGAAATTCTTCTGTCTCAGCTTTTGCCTGCCTTCCACTCTGCGACGACAACACCCGGATTCTGATGTGACCTCATTGAAATATCTGTATACTGTAAACAAAATAATAACAATTAATAATGCCAGAAAAGTTGGTCATTTATTGTGGAGGAATCTAACAGGGGGCCAACATTGCCTCCTAAGAAAGGTAGGTCAGTTACAACCAGCTCTACTACAAGATTCTAACCCGGACCCTTCGATACCGCTGTAGACTCTCCTAACCATTCTACCACCTGGGTGGCGTAAAACCAATAGTAACCGCAGCAATAAACCTCTTATATAAAATTCCCTCC
Source organism: Stegodyphus mimosarum (assembly GCA_000611955.2). Lineage (NCBI taxonomy): Eukaryota > Metazoa > Arthropoda > Arachnida > Araneae > Eresidae > Stegodyphus > Stegodyphus mimosarum. Next base: position 462,885 of record KK119734.1, on the reverse strand, counting down.
TCCGCAGACAACACTGAATGGTATCCGCCGACAAAGTTATAAAATAGAGTTATAAAAAGTTATAAAATTCTGGTGTTATAATTCGTCGTTGCTGTGTGATTCTTTCTGTGCTCATAACACGTCTATCCTGTTTGTCAGTTTTGTGATGAGAACGATATAATTCTTCGCAGTGGCCGGTCTTTCAGTCATTCATTCACTGATTCTATATTTACATCACTGTGTTTTGGTTTCGTCTAAAGCAAACACGAATATTTTATAAGGATAATCCGCAGTCTTTGTAAGTCATAATGTATCCTTTATAAACTCAGAAAATAGTTGCAATGGCTGCCGTTTTCTTTGATGATAGGTATTAAAGTAACAATCCCAGTGTTTTAGCAGCTTAATGTTCTCTCATTTTATACCGCTTCTAAGCGGATTTGCTAGTGCGCGTTATTCACACATGCGCTGCAATGCTAATCCTTAGCATAACCTGCCGAAGTCTATGTATGGTTCAAATTTCAAGCCTATTCAATGTGTCTTTCATGGTACTATATTTTGTATAGCAGTAGAGAAAATTCAAATTTCTTAATAACGCACCAGAACTTAAACTTATTTTGTCCATTTATAAATAAAATCATCTTTGAAAGACTTTGTGGAAATTGTATGGGAGTGATAAAAATTATAATATGACAAAAAAATTTTAAATAACTACTAAATAACCCTTACCAAAATGCTAATAAATAAAAAGTGCAAAATATTACTTCTAGATGATGCGTAATAAATTATTCTCTTTCGCGACATGTGACATCAAAGGCAGCTAATTAAGTAATCATGCAATCCTTAATCTTTCAAATATTTCCGAAGTGTTATAATCTTCCATATTGAGTAAATGGTAAATGAAAGATAGTTGCCTCTTGGAATGGTAACACTTGCCAGTTCGGAGTATGATAAGTATGCTCATAAATATTTAATAAAGAAACATAAGCATTCATTTAACGTATGCTTTACATAACGGTAAGAAAGATAACGCCTTTAAAAGAATTATAAAGGTAATGGTTTATACCTTTGATAATGCAATTTAATTAATAGATTTCGCTATTTAGGCGACCAAGCATTTATTATTTTAGATATAAAATTGTAGATGAATTCTGTAAAGAAAAGTTTTAAACTATTGTTTCTGTTAAACTGCATAATAAATTATATTTATCCTTTTAGATTATTCATTGTTTTCATAAGTTTAAACAAAAAGTTATTTTTTTAATTTTATGAATTTTTATTTTTATCTTTCTCAATGGCACGTTATCAATCACATTACTCACTTGAAAAAAATTTTTCAGCAATGACTAATCGCTCTTTTATTTTCAATAATTCTGTCATATGAAGAGATATAGAAATGCAATGAACTTGCCATAAAATTGGAAATAATTTTAAAATCTGATATGAATTTCATTTAAGAGACTTTTTTTCCTCTATCCGAAGTGTAAACAAATTATGAAAATTTGGCTTAAATCTTAAGCAAATTTTGAAAGCATATTCTCAATACATTGCATTATCATCTACAATGAATTTATTTGCAAATTTTGGGCTTCATAGCTTATTATGAAATAGTTTAAAAATCGTTCACAAAGTTTAGATCAAAGTGACAAACACCATAAGGAAGTTAAATAAATGTTTACAAAAGTGCAGGTAGTTGTAAAGGAATTCTAGAAAACCCTTGATTAATATTTTTTCTTTAATATTTCTTTTTTAAAGGAAGGCGAGGAATCTGTTTTAATAATCTTTAAAAATTTCAAATCTTGATCAAACATGTATTATTCTATGTTAAAATGTTAAAGCCCGATAAAAGTATATAATTAATATTACATGCTATAACAAATTAAGCAAATCAACTTTTAAAATGAAATTGTAAGAAAAGGAATATAAACATGTGAAATGAAAAAATAAATTAATTAATTAAAAAGGTACAGTTGTTTTTGTTTCAAATAATAAACGCTAATCAGTTGTCAGAAGATTTCGGTGGAAAATTGCAAGTAATTACCTACAGCAAGATTATAGTGTTGTGTTTAATTGCATTAACAGTTAATCTTTTAACCTTTTTCAAAATCTCTTACTTCCCCTAGCATTTTCATATCAGGATGCAAATTAAGCACGTAAACGAAAGCATGTAAACGGTTGAAACGAAAAGTTAGTCAGAGCGTGATTTCGCTAGTGAAGCGCTCGTTTGTTATTTTATCCTCCAGCTGCTAATTTTAGTAGCGGCTATGCTACTAAGTAGCGGTTGACCATCTAGTTCGTATGCCTCCATTGTAGGTTTCTGAGTCAGCCTGTTAAATTTAATTGAATTGTGTATTCTAGCACTACCTATTTACGTTTTACTTTTATTGTTATCATTTAAGTATTCTCACTCCACGTGGACAGCGTTTTTGTGCAAGCACGTAAGTCTGTGTCTTCTGTTATTCAGTTTGTGAAAAATAAATGGTCTTTTACTCCCTTTCTCTGTTGTTTTCATCACTATGCCTGTGCCAGAAGTCTCCAGGTACGAACTTGAAATAGATCTACACCGGTGAGCAAAAATTAACAACGAGACGGGTTTTTGAACATAACGTTGTGCAAAAGATTTTCAGATCAACATAAATAATACCAATAATACCTAAGATGTAAGAACATGGGCAGTGTAAGCAAAACTTCCCAAAAATGAAATCAAAATGATAGAAAAGAACTTTATTAAAAAACATCTTGAGCAAAATGCAACAGAAGGCCGAAACATCCATGTAACATGTTTACAGAAAGAAACATCCAGCCTTTAGTAGGGTATGCGATCTTCCTTGACTACTGTGCATGTTTAACATAATTTGTCCGTGCTTAATATGAGGTTTTCAATGCGTTATTGAGGCAAAAAGCACCAATCACAGCTCCAGACTCGTTAGTGGTGATAAGACATGGGCTTCCATGTGTCTCCCAAAGTTCCATACATCTTCGATGAGATTTAGATCCAGAGACCTTGCTGGTCACTCCGTGTGTTCAATATCCTCACTCTACAACAGATCTTCGACAGCAACTGTGCGATGAAGTGGACCGTTGTTGTCTATGAAGGGGACATGAGGACACATAGCACCTATGAAAAGACGCATGTAAGGAAGAAGAACCTCAATAGCAGTCACCGGTGACTGAACCTCTTTGGAAGATGTGAAGGTCGGTACTGATATCAAGCATTATGTCTCCCCAATAAGAAATCCGCGACCTCCAAACCAGTCCCTTTTGATGATGTTGAAGAGGTTATTGCGTGTTCGCCCCTCTCTCCAGACGTGTATGCGTCTAAAATCGAAACTGAGAATAAATCTGTTCTCATCCGTAAAGAGTACTCGACCACATTTATTATTTGTAATGATTTGTAATCTAATTATCTGTAATCCTGCATCACAGAAAACGCCTTCTCCGACGAGCCGGTATTAATGGTATACACCGTACAGGTCGTCGTGCAAACGGAGGACCAGTGTACAGCCTCCTGGTCACGGTAAAACGCAATGCATGTCATACAATCCCGCCTGTTCCAGTTGTCTTGAGATTTCTTCCGCTGATTGCTGACTGTTTCTTCTTGCGTACAGGACAATATACCGGTCGACCGCCGCTATGGTTGCTCGCGGATGACCACTACTGAACCGTCAGACAACTGTTCCTGTAGTTCGAAATGCTCTCAAATGTCGTAAAACAATGCTGTGAGCAATCCCGAAGTTCACAGTAAATCTTGTCGCATTTCGAACTTTCTTTTTTCCAATTTTACTTTCTCTTTCTTTCCAATATTCGACCTCGGGTAAAAGCATTCAGATGTGTTCGAGGTTTCACACTGATGCAGCAACTCGACGTTGTGTAAACTGGCATATGCCGCGCAATAGATTCCCCAAAATGCTGAGCTCACATCTCCAGCGATCTTTACCCCCTCCGACACTCCCCATTACGTCTACCTGCATATATGTACATATGCTGACCCTAGTCGATCTTCTGATTAATTTTTCAGTCCACTGTAAATCTTCGTTCTTATTACTTACACTTTCTTGTCTGACTCATTCAACTCAAGCCCACGAAATTCCTCGTGGCAAGGAGCGCAAATTTACGCCTGGCGTTAGAAACAGGTTGAGCACCTAACAGGTGACAGTGCGATTTGGCTCAGTTCCGCCTCCAATTTTGATGCAGAGCACCCCGGGGGGACGGTCCAAGGGTCTCCCACCCCTTTCCTCTTCCACCAAACCACACGAGAGGACTTTCAGTTCGCCGCATATTTAAAGTGCCGCCATGCCGCACCGACACTATACATTTACAAACAGCCTTGCCTTCTCCGGGATTAGAACCCAGGCCCTTCGGTACGGCAGTCAGCGACGCTAACCACTATACCGGTTGGGCGGCCTGAATCTTCGTTCCACTGATAAGCTAGTGTTTCGACTTCGTCCTTTATTTTTATACATCAGTGTAGTTACCATTTCATGCTACCCAAACATACTATGCATGACGAGGAAAGGGAAGTAATAACATAATCTTGAACTATATATGTTTCGAAGCAATGGGGAAGAACCCATACTCTTCCTCACACTATTTCTTGTGTTTTCCTTAAAACAAATGCCGGAAATTGCCGAATTTATTTTTTTAATCATTCTAGTTTTAAAAGCGGGTGATTCATAATCTATGAAAATTATTTGTAAGTGAAACTTTTTAGATGCTGAAAACTTAGAATCATAAAGGTTAAGTAGACGAAAAACTCGGAAATTCGACAAAAAAATTCAAACGTTAAAAGTTTGACGTAAATTTTATTTGAAAGATTTTTTTGTTCACTCCATCTAGTTGTTCAAACAGTAAATTTCTGAGAGTTTTAATAAAATTCGTTAAAAGAAGATATGTGAGAAAAATTGTTTAAGCATTAATTTAAAAAAATTAAAATCTGAATTTGAAAAATTTACTTAACCGCATCGCAGTATCATCTACAAAAAGTGCGCGCACAGAATTTGAACTGGATAGCTTATCAGCAAATAGGTTAAAAATCGACCAGAATTGTTTTACCATGCGACGAGTACTAAGAATGAATTGAGTAAAAGCTCATAAACATTTAATCTGCACTGAAAACAACAAAACACATATATTGAACAAATCCTCAGTACACGGAAAATATCATCAATATTCAAATTCTCTCGCAGAGTAAATCAATCTAACGCAACCTTCTTTTAACTCCTAAATCTCACAGATAGTAAACAACTTACTCGTCCTAGCTCTTGAAGCCTGATCGCGGACACTTGGCCGACATGGACAATAAGTCGAAACGGAAATTTAGCCGACTTAGCCGATATCCTCTAACCAACAAGGCGTGAGCCTACACCATGGTTAGCTGGCAACGCGCACAATTAGATAAAAGCATTAGACAATGTTTTAGAAAAAATTGTCAATATTTATTTAATTAAAAGCAGTTTCCAGGATGCACATCGAAAACGCTTATGGACAACTACCGCATTTTTGTCTTATGTGATGCTATACAAGGTATAAAGGACAACATAGATTTTTAAATCAAATCGAGAGCTATCAGCCATAGGAAAAGAGGGAGCATTCAGAAGACATTTCAGGAGAGGAAAGGAAAGTTTCAGCAGTTAGAGGAGCCATATAATTTTGCATGGAAAGCAATGTTGGAGCAAAGCGAAAATGAAAGTAACGTGATCTATCGTGCCAAATAGTAATCAAACTTAAGTAAGCTAAGGTAATAGAGTTTTGATAGAGTTTCAAAGAGCTAGATTGAAAAATTAAGTCATTAATTAAAAAAGCAAAAATTGTAAACGTAATGGGAACAAACAATCCAATTTACAAACGATGAAGTTTTATGGATAATATTAGAAGACCCAAAGTCAAAATTATTGATTAAGTTCCCGATTATGATTAGCTACCACGAATTTGCTGATTTCTGTTTTTCGTACACACGATTCTTGTTCCCTGACGAATAATTTCGACCCTTTTTCAGTTTGATCGTTATATGTCAAACCACACTGAAACGATAAATTAAAATTCCACACGACATCAAATTAAGTGTAGCAGCTTTAAGAAACTAACAACAAATTTTACTAATGGGTGAGAAAATTATTTGAAAGATGAACTTAACAAGAATACGAAGAGTTTTATAGTTGATAGAATGATTATGTAGTTTCCAGATCAATATGGACAAATTTTGCTAAAACATTGTCACCTGTTTTTGTCTAAATGTGCGCTTAGTCAGCTAAACTTGCTGTCGTCTAAATGCGTTGCCTGCTGAATATGCTATCGGCAAACTGTCTTGAACATACCTGTCGGCATAATGTGCTATCGGTTAAGTGGTTTTCAGCTAAGTGTCACAGATCCTTTGCAGCCATATTTATGCAGTATAACATGGGGCGTAAGTCGTAGCACTTCGAAAATATTTTTTACGATTCTTTTCCAAAATTGCAAATTTCGCGGGAAGCTGTCAAATATCATCAGTTTAGCGGCAAAAGTGTTTTAGAGTCAACTCAAGAACGTATTTGTCATAATCTCCCTTTCTACTAGATCTATTTTGATAATTAAATTCCTACTATTAGCTCATACTCTTCCTATATCTTGTTCAAATTTTCAGTAGTTAATAAAATACTTTTTATTCATCCACTCAAGTTCGAATACATTTTTTAAAACTTGTTGTGCATGACACCTGATGTTAATACAATTTTTTCACATATTAAGGATAATTAAAATTTAAAATTTCACATATTAAGACTTACAAATAATGACCGTTTATCAGCAATTGTCACTTGCTGTAAAAATTAATTCTATAGCAACTTATAAATAATAGCACATGACTGTGATAAATGGGATTGTAATATTTAACAAAAATAAGTGGCAACAGTAAGACAGAGTTGAAAACATTTTTGAAATGTATGGAATTAAAGAATTGCAGTTTTATAGACTTGGATGAAGGAAATTAGGGAAAATTCTCCACCATGAAAGGAATAAATAAATAAAGCAATACAAAATATCGCAGTAAATATTAATGCGATCAAATAAATTGAGGTATTTACTGGAATTTGCAACGATACAAATCGTCTAATCTAATTAAAAACTGCTAAATCGAATTTGAAAACAAAACGCTTACCACGTTGCATTGTCATTGACAAACGGAGTGTGAACATTTGAACTCGACAACTTATCAGGAAATATGTTAAAAATCAATGACAAAATTTCGACCATTGTGAAACATCATGAATGAATTAAAGCTTGTAATAAAAATATTAGAGAACTAGGCTCTATACTAGAGCTTTTATCACGTTATGAAACAACCCATGAGCGGTTTTGGTAAGAAATATGTTAAAAATTCAATGGTTGAATCACAGAACTACAGTAGGGTATTTTAATGGCATTACAGTGTTTCTACATATTTGAAGATGTAGAAGTTTTTACATCTCTTAGATACTACCGAAAAGTACTCAGTTTTCTAAGGAATCGAAAAATGCTTTAAATTAAAGTGACCAATCAACTTAGCTGTCTCCTGTGCAACGTTCAACCCTTTTTTCTAAACGACAATATTTGCAGCGAATAAAAGTTTTGATCTGTCGATATGGATGCTAACTGTCCAGCGCACGGAATGAAATAGCATTTTTGTCTGCTCAATGACTTTTCTGATATTGTTTTTGATGATGTTTTGGTATTGTTGATATTTTTATATTGTTTTGATTTCTAATCGTAAAAATTTTAGTCAAATATTTGAAACATAATTTATTGATAATTAAAACTTGCCAAGTTAATTTCTAATTGGAGAAGTGACATATTTAACGTAATTTTTGACAATTAAAACTTTCCTAGTTAGAAACCCAGTTTCAAAGAAAGTAGATGTAACTTGCCATCAGTTAGATCTCAACTCTTTTGTCAGGACACCAACTACGCCGAACTTCGTTTCTGTTGAACTTGGCCTCTTTTTGACATTTATGTTGTTGTTATGATATAAAAATAACATCTTATCTGCTTTTCAAAATAAGAGTTTTAAAAATTTGGACTATGTTTTAAATTGCTTCACGAATTATTGCCATTCACAGCTTCAAAACAAAGAATAACTAAATTAAACATTTTGATATTTTTCTATGTTTTCAAGTACTGGATTAGTATTTTTATGTGTTGATAATTCGTATAAGCGGCTGAATAAGTATGGCAAAAGAACAAAAAATTAGATAAAAATTTGGAATCCTTTTTACACCTCCTTTAAGCAGTAGCAATATTCATAGGCGAAGATATCCGGACCACACTATTCAGATACTTCATAAGTTTACATCCTAGTTTAAGTCTTTGTTAATGTGAACGTCCCCGGCATAGACATTCGCCTTCTCTAATGAGAGAAGCTATGTAATTAAATAACATATTCAATTTCCTGACTGTTAACCCTTTTTTTATCTTTAGCAAAATATGCATTAAGTACTAAACGAAGGCATGCTCATACCATCCATATGCATCATTAGCACGGGCATTTGATCGTCTATAAGCAATTTTAAGTGATTTTTAAAAGCGACTTAAACGAGAAATAAAACATCTTAGAATTTTCATCATTTTTGTACTTCGGATTCAAGACGTTTACTCTCAGTTGTTATTGCCAAAGCAAATAATGTATATGAATAGAAATAAAAAGAATTTTATTTCGTTAGATTTGCCATACAATATTTGATCCTCGTATCTTTAGCTTTTGAAACTATCCTTACGTTCATTGTACGTTAGATACTGTGCATGAAGTTTTATTTTAAATTTTTCTTAGAAGGCTTGATAAGTCTTTGAAATGATAACACTTAATTAGCAATTCAAAACACATTAGTTAAAAGTTTCCTACTTTTTTCAAGATACGTTCTGCCTAAAAGAGACGTATTAGAACATGAGCAGACCTTTCTATGGACGATTAGGGAAAGGAATTTGCTAATTAGCAGTAACAAATTTAGGATTCTATGATTCAGTTGAAGGATTTCAATGAGCCAGTCAATGTATAGTTAGAGGGTAGAAAAATAATTCAAATATTTAGGAAGGCTATTATTCATCTCAAACATGAATGGAAACACGTTAATGTAACTTTTAAAGTTGGTCAAAAAACAAGTTTAGTTTTGCGCATCTGTTGAATAAAATTATATCGATTTCCGTTGTCAATCATGTAGTGATCCACATTCTGCAAGGGAAAAATATCCTGCGAAATAGGAGAAGTGGGTGGAGCAAAAAGAAACTAGTTGATCCCATTATAAAAGAAAATGATACGGAAACTTGAAAAAATTCTTAAAGCATTAGGAAAGG
>KK119734.1:401831-448556 GCA_000611955.2 Stegodyphus mimosarum | reverse complement strand
CCTACCACCAATCATTTGAGAGGACTTTCGACTATCATGGGTTTCGATTGCCCTTTGCCGCTCAGTCACTTTACAAATATCAATGCTTTCTTCGGGATTCGAACTCAAGCCCAAAGCAAAATGCAACAACCAGAAGCACTACCCACTTGCAGTCATATTCGATATATTCGATTTTCGTATTTCTTTTTTTCGTGTTGACAAACATTTTTTAGCTAACGCAAGTAAATCTTAAAAAAATAATTTTTCTCGTAGCATCTTCATCAGAGGTTGGTACTGTGACTGGATATGAATTTTAAATTTAGTGGAATTGCGAAACATTTCGAAAATGAGCTGTTTACGAGAATATAGCCTTGTAAAATTATTCTGGATATCTATTAACTGTTGCCTAACTGCTGTGATGCTTTTTAAGCTTTAGTTTAGTGTTTTGAATGACACTTTTACATATATTAATATGTTGCAACGGGCATGCTGAACGGCTAGGTAAAACGATCCCATCTTTAAAATATATCAGAAAAGTATTCATTTAATGCATTTGTTAGGACTGAGTGTTCTGTGCATATGTTTTTCAAACATTGTGAAGTAACTCCTTAACCTAAAGTCCTGCTCTGGAACAGGGAGCTGAAAATTAGTTTTGTTCTGATGTAGATACTGTGCTGGAGAATAACTGCACTTGAAAGGGATTTAAAATCCTCTTTTATTAAATCACTATTATTTACACACTTCCCAACTCGGGAGAGATACAGAAAGTAAGAGACCACACTTGGGCCTAACTTAACAAATCAAATAAATTTATACTAAACCTAAATAGCAATTTAATTAAACTTTGCTCGCAGAGCAAATCCCGGAGTTGGCCTCTAACTAAATGGTGCGTAGCAAGAAATACTAATACTAGCGCACTTCAATTTATTTCAATATGCAATCACGTAGTAAGCACTATGGCTTATAATTTTAGCTGCTAGCTGGTCAGGCGAACGTCGAACAGAATGACCGTGATCTGAGACTAAAGCTCTCACACACTGAGAGGTTTCTACCTCTGGTTTAAATAGTACTTGGCTGTACTTCAAATTAGCATAAGCTGAAAACGCGCGATTCTTCTGACGGGAAGTTGAAACAGAGAAGAGATAGAAAGATTTAAATTAAAATAAAACTTGGTTAGTTTAACTAAAACCTTATACTTCCCGCCAGAATTGCGGTAGTTAAACTACTGTGGTCCAAACGGACCATGTTGAAACTCGCAATTCTAAACAAATAGTCAAAATTTAACTCTTCTAAACTTAGGCCAACTCTTACAAGGCAATATCTGTTTGTGAAACATGTTTACAGACGAAATTTTCTTGAACAACAGTCTTCAAAATTTTTCTTTCATCTACGTCTTACTCCTTCCAGCAAAACCTGGAAGGAAAGGAATTTTATTACAACATAATAACAGTAATTTCTAGGTACAATTCTTTATTCTTATCCGTGTAAATTCGCACACACACATTATCATTCAAGCACAATTAAATTCTTCCCCCAATGCTCTCTCACCGGTGTTGGATGCAAAGCAAACCGAAATTGCGGGTTTTCTGTGTTCGGGGTGTTCAAATCTTCCACCTACGATCGACTAACATTAGTTAGAACTTGACATACGAGACCTCAAAAGACGCCCTATAACCAGCTAAACCTCAGGTTGTCACTAGCTTTATGTCTAACACTTTACGTGTATTTGGTGGAGAGCCTATTTAACACTTGCATTCTGAAATTACTCAAACTTTAACTTTTCATGCATACAATTCGCAGTTTGCACACACAATTCACATTGATATTGCACTTAACGTGCATTGCTAGCATAATATTATTTGTTACATTTTATAACACATTAACAATTTCATAGCAGTCATGAAATGCAAATATAGGTTAAATTTCTAAGCTTACAGCAGTGCTTCCTATTCCTTTCTCAAGGTACTTTCCTGAAATATCACATTACACTGAAATAATAGTCCATAGACTAAATCGTGTTCTTCAGTTTTCCGATTTTTCATTCTAGACATTTTACAAGTCTTTCGAGAAAGCATCATACAAAATCATTTAGTTAACATTTTTCTTTTCAGCAATTCATTGCTTTTACAAAATTAATCTATTTACAATGCTTCAGAAACTACTTTACAAATATTAATTTTAAGTCTTTGCAGAATTACAATTTTTAAGGAAAAACATTTTTCTTTCAAGATGAGTGCTTATCGCCCACTTGGCGTAAAACTCAACCTCACTTGAGGTAAAATCGACCCTGCAACTTACAGTACACTCGAAAATTAACTAAACTTTTGAATAAGAAATGCTACTTATCTTGTTGTAGTCATCCATCCTTTTCTTGGCCCAATCCTTGAAAGAATAAGTTGCAGCTTGGGCCAGTCTCCTTGACTTTGGTTCTTGGTCCTTGGAAGCTTGTTCATCTCTTTTCCTTTTACAATTCCGTCGTTGTATCCTAGCGTACTTGCTCTGGGGAGGAGGTGGCTCTGCTGGGCGTTTGGTGGACTGGGCCCTTCGCTCCTGGGCCCTTTTTCGTTGCTGCTCCTGGTTCCTGCTGTATTCGGGACGTTGATTCTCAGGCTGCAATCGAGGCTGCTTGCTTCTCAGACACCTGTCCGATGTTTCCGCAGTTCCCTTGGATACATGGGGCTTTCCTTGCCCATTCTGCTTTCGTCTCTTGGTTTGCTCGTAGGTCCGTTCGTAGGTCTGCTCACCTGCATCGTGAGACTTTCTTTTGAATCCACATTTTTGGTTCTTACTTCTACTTTGTTGAGGGGGAGATTCCTTTTTCTGACTTTTCGATGCCGTTGTAGCTGGTTCCTGTTGTTTTCGCTGAGGTACATCTTCCGTGCTGTTCGATTGCCTCGGATCCTGAAAAAACTCTCTAAATACTGACATTTTATTTCTATTATATTACGGCTTGATTTGATCCACATTCGCCGTGATTCTTTGCCCGTCATTTCTTTTTAATATAACCACTGCCTGTGTAACTTTGTCAGTTATGAAAGGGCCTTCAAAACGCGGAAAAAATTTCCCCACCCTTTCTTCTGGGGCATTTGACAAGTTATGTTTTATTTTCAGAACTTCATCTCCCACATTGTACTTGACCCCTCTTCTCTTTTCGTCATAATATAATTTTTGTTTTCTCTGGGCCATTTCTATATTTCCCGTCGCTTCCCGTAACAACTTTTATATAATTTTAAATTCTTCTGCCCTTTCCTGGACAAAGAAAGTTTATCTAAGGGTGTCAAAATTTTTCTTCCAAGAAACAGCTCAGCGGGTGTTTTTTGTGTAGTATCGTGTTTGGCGGTCCTAAGGCCAAATGCAAATTCATTTATATGGCTATCCCAGGTAGAGTGATAGTTTTTCACATAACTTCGAATTATTTTCACTACATTTCTATTAACCCGTTCCGCTATGTTTGACTGCGGACGATACGGGACCATCTTTAGATGACGTATGCCCAGTTTTGCACACATTTCCTCAAACATTTTACTAACAAACTGAGGACCATTGTCTGAAATAACTTTTAGGGGCGCCCCGTATTTTAAAATATACTTATTTAGAATTGAATCTACTACAATTTTTGCAGACGCGCGTTTTAACGGAATTAACTCTAACCATTTGCTAAAATGATCCACTATAACTAAAAGATATCGGCTTTTATTAACTTTACTTCGAGGGTAAGGTCCAAGTAAATCGATGCCTATTATTTGATTTGGGAATTCTGATTTAATACTATTTAGGAACCCGGCCGGGCGGAAATTAACATAATTATTTAATTGACATGTTGGGCACGACTGGACATACGCCCTAGTAAACTTTTGCAGTTCTGGAAAGAAAACTGCCTCGCGAACTCTCTGAACAGTTTTTCTTATACCTAAATGAGCCGAAATGGCACAATCATGCAACTCTTCTAATACATTCAACCTCATGCTAGCTGGGATAACCGGTCTATATTCATGATTCTCATTAGTAGCTTTCGTATAGAATAACAGTCCGTCAATTAATTCGTAATTTTCGGCCCTATTTCTTATCGGCACAATATCCGGATGATTGAAATTCTCAGGGTCGGCCAAATAATTGTATATATTTTTGAACTCCGGATCTTTTTTGAGTTCGGCTATTACTGTTTCACGAGAATCTAATACTTTGGATGTTAACATGGCTATCTTAATTACACTTCCATTTTCATCTAAGTTAATTCTGCTTAAAGCATCTGCCACAACATTTTCTTTTCCCGGCGTATGTTTAATTATTAGGTTATATTCCTGTAATTTGAGAGCCCACCTTATTAATCTGGGTGATAAATTTTTTCCAGAATAGAGTCTAGTGACCGCCGCGTGGTCGGTATATACAGTTACTGGAGAACTTCCAAAGAACACACGAAATTTCTGTACTGATGCTAACACTGCGAGAGTTTCTCTCTCTGTTGCGGAATAGTTTCTTTGGGTTTCATTTAATGTTCGGCTGAAAAAAGCCACGGGCTGACCATTTTGGGAAAGCACTGCACCAATCGCGAAATCTGAAGCGTCCGCTGAAATCTCTAATCCCTTATCCCCTTCTGGAAATTTTAAGACGGGAGCTTGAGTCAATGCGTCTTTCAATTTTTGAAACGCCAAGTTGGCTTCTGCTGACCACGAAAACCTAGCTTTTTTTCTTTTCAACTTTAGCAGTGGCTCAGCTATTTTTGCAAAGTCTTTAATGAAAGCCCGGTAATATGAACACATCCCGAGAAACGACGATAATTTCTTCGCTGTTTTAGGAACAGGATAATTTCTAATGGCTACTATTTTTGACTGATCCGTTTCGATTCCCTTTTGGGAAATTTTAAATCCTAAATAACGTAACTCTTTTGCGGCAAATTTACATTTAGACGCATTTATCTTTAAACCAGCTTCGTTTAACAATGAAAATACTTTTCTTAAATCTTGTAAGTGTTGTTCTAGAGTACTACTCGTAATTATAATATCGTCTAAATATATGAAAGTGCTTTTACCAAGGACTGGTCTTAAGACGATGTCCATACATCTTTGGAACGTTGCCGGCGCGCCGGATAATCCGAACGGCATTCTAAGAAATGCGTACGTACCAGATTTCGTTATGAACGCGGTTTTGTGTACGTCCTCGGGTTTTACCCCAATCTGAAAATAGCCACTCGTGAGATCTAATGTAGTCATGTATTTTGTAGACGAAATATTTCGAATAATTTCTTCAATTATCGGCAACGGATATACAGGATATTTTGTAACTGAATTTAACTTGCGATAATCTATAGCAAAACGCCACCGCTTCGGGTGCGTAATCGGGTAATCATTATTTTTCTTACACAGGACAACGGGGCTAGCATAACTGCTAGAAATTGGCGTGATGATTTTATTCTTTAACATCTCTTTAATATGATGTTCAATTATTTCCTCTTTTGTCCTATCATATCTATATGGCTTTTGCCTAACTGGCTGAGCGTCCCCCGTGTCAATGTCGTGGTTCACCACCTGCGTAAAGCCTGGTACATCACTAAATAAATTCGCAAAGTGACTTACCAGACCTTGGATTTTCTCTTTTTCCTCTGCTTGTAAATGTTCCAAGTCCAGCTGCGGGGGCTTATCATTCTTCGCTTCAATTGGCTTCATATTTAATGTTAGTTCTCCCCCCTTGAAATCAATTTTTGCTTCTGCCAAACTAAAAAAGTCCACACCTAGAATAATACAAGTCTGCAGGTTACGCACAATATAAAACAGGATTCTTACCTGTTCGTTGTTGATACGCACGAACAATGGTACTTTTCCTAAACAGCTACACTTTTCTCCTTGGGCCGCTATGACATCCGTGTCTCTTGCACTAAAAATTCTGTAACGGCGAAAGTGCTTCTTGAAAAATCTTTCCGATATAAAGCTGCTTTGGGCTCCTGTATCTAAGAGAGCCGTCGCCGGTATGTTGTTAATTAGAACTTCAATCTTCGGTAAACTCAAATTCTTCACGACCACGGTGTTTAAATTGATTTTGGAAGGGTTTTGCGCTGCTTCGGACTTCTTCACCTTCCTTGAAGAAATCCATCTTAGTTTAAATTCTTCTTATTCTGGTTGCCCTCGGAATCTTTGCTTGTTCTTCTATTGAATTCCCTTCGTTCGCCGCTCGATTTAGGAGACACATCTTTCTTCGGCCATTGCTTCGCCTTATTCCCGTAACTTTGATTTTGCTTCTGCTGGGGTCTTGGCGAACTCCACTGACTTCTTCGCTCAAATTGGCGTCGTCGCTCGTTGTCGGCTGTTCTTCGGCTTTCAAATTGTACTGCGAGCTCAAATAATCTGTCTAACGTCGTTGGGTTTCTTAGCTCGATGAAATCTTGAACTTGGGGCAGTAGCCTAGGAAGTATAATTTGAATAACTTCAGGATCCGGGCGACTTCCATACAAAAGCTTGAAAACTTGAATTTTTCTCAAAATAAAATTAGACAAATCTTCTATTTTTTCTTGGTATCGACTAAAAAGTTCCGCTTCCAGTCTGGCTCGATCTCGTACTACAGGAAATGCTTTCACCAAGGAATTTTTGAAATTTTCATACGTATATGTGGGGCTTCCTGTTTCCCCCAAGAGATTCTTTCCAATGCACTTGAACCAACTTAGCGCTTGGCCCTTCAAAGCGCTGGTAGCGAGAGCGACTTTCTTAAATTCGTGAACTGGATATAGCATGAAGTGGGAGTCTAGCTTTTCCAGGAAATTAATTACGGCTGTCTTGCCGTCAAAACTTGCCGCTGGCTTCATGGCTGCTCGCATGGTTTGTACGATGTAGCCAAATCCTTCTAAGCCAGGAGGTGCTATCTCAGGATTCTGGACAGGTACAGCAGGTATCTCAGGTTCGTCTTCTTGTCTTTGAGGCCATCCTCTTATTTTTGTTCGGGCGCCGCTGTCAGGACTGAGTGTTCTGTGCATATGTTTTGCAAACATTGTGAAGTAACTCCTTAACCTAAAGTCCTGCTCTGGAACAGGGAGTTGAAAATTAGCTTTGTATTGATGTAGATACTGTGCTGGAGAATAACTGCACTTGAAAGGGATTTAAAATCCTCTTTTATTAAATCACTATTATTTACACACTTCCCAACTCGGGAGAGATACAGAAAGTAAAAGACCACACTTGGGCCTAACTTAACAAATCAAATAAATTTATACTAAACCCTAAATAGAAATTTAATTAAACTTTGCTCACAGAGCAAATCGCGGAGTTGCCCTCTAACTAATGATGCGTAGCAAGAAATACTAATACTAGCGCACTTCAATTTATTTCAATATACAATCACGTAGTAAGCACTATGGCTTATAGTTTTAGCTGCTAGCTGGTCAGGCGAACGTCGAACAGAATTACCGTGATCTGAGACTAAAGCTCTCACACACTGAGAGGTTTCTACCTCTGGTTTAAATAGTACTTGGCTGTACTTCAAATTAGCATAAGCTGAAAACGCGCGCTTCTTCTGACAGGAAGTTGAAACAGAGAAGAGATAGAAAGATTTAAATTATAATAAAACTTTGTTAGTTTAACTAAAACCTTACACATTTTATACGTCCTACTTCCGTCGTTTCAAAAAATATATATAGCGTTCTTAAAATAAAGCATTTTTAAAGAAAACATCAACTCCATTCTTCTTGCATTTACTGAAAATCTGGAAAATGAAATACACTCGTGCAGGAAGAAATTAAATTGCGACAACCATTCATATAAACTCATGTCACCATTTATACTCAAGCAATCAATGCATGGAGAAATATCACATTAATGCATATCGATATAAAATCAATGCATATTCGAAATTGCAGTATAAGATGGAACTTCTCTTTCCTACTTAATATAGGTGCAAGTAAGAGTTTTTACAATTTTGAATTTCATATAAGCTTTTAAACTATAGAACATCTAATGGACATCTTTCTGTATCACCTTTCGCATAACTGTTACAAATTTTTTATTATTATTAAAAATGAGGATTTATAAGAAATATATTATGTACCCAAACTGCTTAAACAAGATGTTAAGATTATAAGGTATTTCTCCCCCCCTCTTCTTAGCATGCCTTCGTGGTTTAATGGCCAACACACTCAGCGTGTATCTTAGAGGTCTGAGGTTCGAGTCTCGGTGAGGGCACTGCTCATTTTTCACGTCTCAGCACCAAAACTCCTAATGTTCATAAACTCCCTCGACGTTTAGCATACTCTGTTCAGATTATAATGAAGGCAAAGTAACTGCTCAGTAATATATTACATTCCAAACTTCCTTCAACTATGTCTAACATAAACTCCATATTTGTGTGACAATGCTTACAGATAACAGGCATCTAAATTATCCATTTAAAAGCATTTTAGAGACCTTCAATCAATTTCAATAGGAAAACATATATTGAATTTGTTTTCAAAATAATAGAAACAATATTGCGTACCTTGGACATAGTTAACGGAAAAAGTCCCCCCCCGCAGATCGGGAACAGTTTTTCCTAGTAATAATGCCTAACACAATTGCATTTCAATACTCTGCGATGAAATAAGCTTACCATATAACAGAATCAATGTGCTTTGGTTATGCTTTGTTTAATCAAAATTTTGTTACATGGCGAACTTTTCCACTGTACGAAAATCAAATAACAAAATTCATCAGCCATCTAGAATGATTTTTCGAGGTGTGCTTATCATTAAAATTATAAAACAAAAGTATTTTTGTACGTAATTGTATATTACTTACAACATTCGTTCTACGAATACATAAATATTATTCGCTTAAACTCTTAAAATCTATTAACAAAAACTTAAATTTTATTTCAGATGTCATTAACAGTTTAAGCAGTTTAGTACAAAAATTCGTAAGATGTGTTAAAGGGGAAGAGGTAAATGAAAATTTAAATTTCATTTTTAAAACATGTTATAAATCTATTTAAATTTTTTATATATATCACAATATATAAAAAGCAGTGAAGTAAAATTTAATACTTTTTTGGCCACTCGTAAATGAGAAGTTAAAAAGGCTTCTCAGAGTATATAAAACACTTCATGTAATCTTCTTCTGCTTCGTTTAATTGGGTAATAGCTTCGTTTTATCTTTTGTAAATGTGCTGAGAGAAAATGGACTAATTTTGGAAATAAGAGATGTAACTATTTAAAATATACATTCGAACTACTAATATGCAAAGAAGAAACTATTAGTTCAGTTGGTTGCGAGATGATTTGATAACTGAAAAATAGATACGTGAATGGCATAAGTATTCGAATATTCGGATTCAAATTATTCCTTTTGTTCCGTTTCAGAATACAAATACCTCTAAACGAAACCTGACGCATCATAATGAATGAGAGCCAAACCAGTCCTAAATTTTCAGATTATTCCTATTATTCTAATTCGAAATTATTGCAATTAGGTTAATTTCCTTGGCTGAATAACTGAAATAGCTCCTTTCACTGAGCAAACCAATGCCGAACGGATAAGATCGTTGAACACTTAATTCGCCCTGAAGTACTGTACTCAAAAGGGATAAATGCAAGGGTTTCGTTGTTTGTCCTACGTTCCGTCCCCCAAATATGGCAAATCGTAAAGTTCATGTGTTGGGTGTGGATACTTGGGACGAGATAAGCAACATTCACAGGACTAGAACACCACTGTTTCCTCTTTGATCCGTTTAGGCTCGACAGGAAATTTAAGAATACTGGCAAGTCTGTCTTGGGTTGTGTTGTCAAATGCACGTAACTATAGTTAAAGATTGTCCTTGAGGGTTTCGTGCTCCAGGAGGCTATCCTCCGGAATGAGTGACTAATATATCCGTGTATGGGCCACTTTTGTCTGGGTCTGGCTCTCACTCTGGTACGCTCTTTGTCCCATTGGTAGATAATCATTTCATTACTTTACCTTAACTAATTGTCTTTAAAACTCCTTGCATTAACTAGCTTCCCTGTTTTGAAAACTCAATACAAAGTATCCTTCCCGTCAGAAAGATAAATTTCAAGTCTGTCGCTTTTATCAAGTAATCAACTTACTGCGTTGCAGACTGCAACTTATCTAAAAAGGAATTTTCATTCTCAAATTGTCCATCAAGTTTCCAGGTCGCATGCCCACAGCTGGAGAATGCGACTCAGGTCTTTCGTAATTTCCACACCTCTTTTTAATGAATAAGACATTTGGCAATTTCCCGTCCCTTGTTACTTGTTGTAATCGCAGTTTTGGATGGAAAATGCATCTCACGAAAGAGCGTTTTCTGATATTGTTCGCTTCTTTTAAATAATGAGTTATGTGACTAAATGGAATATCCTTTTGCTTATTTGAATGCAGGAAAGCAAAAGAGGATATTTTTCCAAGGTAAGATATGTCTTCATGGAGCACTTTCTGAAACTATCTCGTATTTATTTCATATATGGGGAAAACCACGAAAGCACTCATGCAGCCAAATTATTCTAGAAAATTCGAGTTAGGAAATGAGCTGCTAATAGGAATGAGCTGTTTTGTGTTTTCTACTTGTTGAAAAGAATGCATCATAAAAATTCAAGCACTAAATAGAAAAACGCTTTATATGAACAAATTTGTAATGTTGCCACATACGTACAGAACTTTAAAGAAAGGACAACTGTCAGAAGGCAGTTCGAAAGCAAACTGAAGAGAGACCAGGTGTTTAAATAGGGCAGCTAAATTTATGCCAAAATTTGCTGATGATTTGGCTCACAGAAATCTAAACGAGAAGAATATCGTTCAAACGAATTTCCGAAAGTAACTATATCATCAGTTTGTCAATAAACATTTCTTGCAAGATAGGTGGTATAGGCTAATATTCATGACAGTCTTGCATATTTTTAGGAAGTGCCTACACCAGCTACATTCCAGCAGTTTCAAGCCCTAGTAAAATATTTCATTTCATCTTTTGTCATGCTAGATGCTAAATTAGCAACTTTTGAGTATATCCAACCGTACTTATGTTTGTTTTTATCAAATAAACCAATGCCATTAGACTGTTTGCAATGAACACAAAAGGTACTTCTAATGGCGTGAACAGGAAAAGTCACAAGATGGCAACTGCGCTCTATTGTTTTATTTTTACATCATCGGTCATCTACGATTTATGACATAAAAACACGATATAAACTGTTTTCTTATAGGGATTTAAATATCAAGATGTAGGTCGCATCATACTGAAGGTATTAAGCTATCTGGCGATTTGGCAAAGAAAAAAGACAGAAATTTACTTTTACCCGTAACTAGGGAAAACTAATGAAAAGCGAGGGAATATTTTAAACAGACCCAGGTTGCAAAATGTCCAAACATAGCTGGAAGTCCTGAAAAAAAGAATAAACAAATCAGAATTCAGTGTTTCAATGTCCACTATCACAGATATGCTGACACTGCTGCCATTATCAGTTGATGATGATTTACGCATTGTTCGATATAAAAAACTAGAAATTTTGATGGCCAAGGGATCCGAATATGCTTAGTTAAAATGCTGGCTGTACGTTTTGAAAGTAATAGTGATGAAGGTCATTATGCAAGCTACGAGAAATACTTGCAGCTTTTATTTTACCAACATTTTATACAAATTTAACTTGATTCTTGCTTAATTTTTCTCTCTGTTATATTAATCAATGTGAAATGCTTTACGAGATATCTTAAAGGTTAATGGGTTAAGTGTATTCTTATATCATCAACAGAAATCGGGTAAAATCTCTTATTCAGAACACTACAAATACCAGTGATGTCCGATTAATGGTGAACAATTTGTCATTTCTTTTCTGTGTCGCTAACCTTCTTCATGAGTTTAATCTTTAAAATGGTTATCCAAAATTTAAAAGCATACCTTCAGAATACTTTGAAAGTTTTGGTTTATTCCAAACACAGATTGTAAGCGCATTACTTTCGGAAAACGCATGATATTCACAAGGAAAAAATGTTTTTTTTTTAAATTATTATTATTATTATTATTATTTACTAGTGGAAGTACTCTATGCCAATTAAGTTAGATTGAGAGTAATGCCTCTAACAACAGAGAGAACGATACCGCTGAATACCTTCTGCAATAATGATGCAAAAAATAAGATTCACAGTCGTACATTTTTCAGTCTGATGCGATATGGAACCCAAATAAAAAATTTCCATAGAAAATAAATTAATTCTCTCTCATTATATTAGCAACAATGACACCAGTTTTTAATTATTTTTCGTCTTTCCAATCAAATGGTCCTTAAAGCTCAAGTTCCATCCAATATTTCCCCTATATTGAATTTTAGTGGATTAAATATGACAAAACATTTATCATAATTGATCAGAAATCAATAACGTGAATAAACAAACACACAAACAGGCATTCTTCTTTATATGAATAGATTTTGTAAAACTTCCAAATTTTTTATTAAAAAATTCTACGATTTGAAAACGAGCAGTAGCAACACATTTTGAAATAAAGCATTTTTATCTCCAACGTGCGGAACTGTTGCCATTTGGAAAAATGAATGCGAAAATTAGTGTTTTCAGAATTTTTAATTAATATCTCGGCTAATTAAAGTCGTACGAAGGTGGAAACGGTCGAAATGGTTTTTCGCGTATTTTTGGAATCGGGAATAATGTATTTAGTGTTTGACAGTGCTATTTTTATTTCATCGTAAAACTTCGATTTTTTTTATTACCAAACTCTACACTTTGAAAGCGAGTAGTAGCAACGCTTCTCGAAATAAAGCAGATTTGCATGTCCAGTTTGTGAGATTTTTGCCACGCGGAACCGAGTTTTTAATTAATATCTCTAATTTTCGCTAAAAAAGTAGTTGTCGACCTGTTCCAGGACCCAAAAAAAATTGTACAATATTTGATGACGATAGCTATAGCAGTGAGTTATTAGAGGACAACCAAACACACATACTTTCTTCTTTATAGAGAGAGATATAGATTTTAAAGTAATATTCAGTGAAAATCAAGTAACTGATTCAGAAGACGAATTACAAATATCCTTGTCGTTTCAGGAAGTCATATCTGAATACTAAAAGACATATTACTGAAATGTAATTCATTGCATCTTATCGGTCTACATAGCTTTCGATATAAACGAAATTTTATTTCGCCGTGTTAAGAAGGATGTAAAATCATAAGGTTCGCACAGTCAGGGTACAAATAGCAAAGTTAGCACCAGATAGACATGCATATATATTTTGGAATGTAATTTCATAGTTCTATAACTTTAGAGCGTTAAATAACTTCAGCATTTTAATAATTTTATTTATATTAAAAAGTTTTGCCGTTCTGTGGATTGCGTTCCTTATTACCTTTATACTATTTGTATAATATTGGTTAATTTATATCACATAATTCTAACCTTTGCGATAATTTAGAAGCTCTACCTTTTAGCCTTTTATCTTTTATTATATTTCTGCTCATTAATTATAAATTTTGCAAGCGAACTCGAATAAATTTTGAATTTTAATAAAATTATTTCTGTTGATTTCTTTTTTTTTCCTTCGAAAATTATATTACTTATTTTGATCACGTCGATCTTGTTGGAAATCAGTGACTCTCATTTTACTTTTAAATTTGTTATTAAATGAGAGCTCTAGATCAGATTATTTACTGCCCTTAATTTGTTTTTGTAGCTTTCTTGAAATGCATCAAGTGCCTTGTTTATAGAAAGTTATTAAAGACAGCCAAACTGAACGAATATAATTTAAAAATAATAAATATCTTCATCAGTTTCGTAAATATACATCACTGATTTATAATATTGTCAAATTTAATAAATACTTTTATTGTTTTCTTAATACATGCCATTTTCTATTCGCTTTTCTCCTTAAATGATCAGATGCTCAGTCATTCCATTTTTCTTCCAGGTGAGCTTCTAACTCAACCTCCGTCAGTTGCTTTGGATGATGAAGACATTAAAAGTATGCCTTTGCTTATAGGTAAATACTTTCATTTTTTTATAATTGTCCTTATTTACTCTACAATATTTGATAACATCAAAAATGTTTAAAGTTGTAACAGCTGTCTTTGCCACATCATGTTCGGATCAATTATTTAAGATCAAAATTTCTTTTGGCTAGGTAAATTTTATCTCATTTGAATTCATTTTGTAGTCGAGATTCATTTCATAGTTCAAGTCGAGACCTAAGTCTTTTCAAAACGAAAACCTAAACGTTTTCATTATTACAAATCAATGACAAATTTCTAACTTTTGATGACTTTAATTGGTGTAAAATCTCTATTTTCTTTGATGTAAGAGTCTGATACGGCCTGTATCTGTTTCTCTGGTCTCTCTTCTTATAAATTTGATGCTTTTCTCAACAGTGTATTACCATAAAAATCCTGCCAAAAAGAATTCCTATGAATGAACAAAAAGTATTTCATTTCTACAGCCTCCTGTAATTTTTATTTTGTAAAAACGAAAATTGCATTTGTGGATTATACTTTTATAATTCTTTAGGCGTATATCAAATCATATGATGAAAATGAAAATTACAATAAAAATTATAGAAATTGAAAGGATTTCAAATAATAATTTTTTTAATGTTTTAATTTTTCTTGTTCTCATAAGTGAAGCTAAATACGTATCTCTATTACTCTCAGAGTAACAAACAGCTCTTACTCAGATCAAGTCGCTTTTAATAACCCAAAGAACGATTTGCGTAAAAGTTACATTCTAGTGGAAATTACGGTGTGTAAACAACTGCTTGATTTATTGCTCTCCCGAAAGTTATTCATAATCAATTAATCAGAACGGTTTCGCCGAGTTTAAATCTTACTTAGTTTACAATAAGGAAAAATTAATTTTTAACTGCTTCGTAGCATATTTGTAACATTTTTCTTCGGCAAATAACCGAGTTTAAACTAATGGATCCTTTACGAACTTAATAATTAAACTCATTTATTTCTATGATGTAAAATAGTACTTTCATAAATTCATAACGTAAAAATTAAAAACAAAAACCGTTCCCAATGCAAACATTAAAATGACTACAGTTTCAAAGGAAAGAATAAAGCTAATCGTTTAAAGTATCAATAACTTGGAAATTCTAATTCTTAATCTATAAATTCTGCATTTTTTCATAATTCCAAGGTATTCATAGATTTAATTTATAAATCTGTTCAACAAAGCGCAGGTAACAGAAGAAATAATTCAAGCATTTAGTCATCATGTATGCAAATAGATAGCATATGCAAATCAGGTAGCAGATACAAATAATGCAGCGAATATAAAAAGAAATTTATCGCAATACTTTATCGAAATTTCTGACGATACGCTTCTTTTAAAAATTATGTGATTGTTAAATCACTGATTAGTGAATTCGAAACGTTGTGTGACCACAAGATATACTATGACTAATACGATTTTTTCAGATCAATGCATGAGAACTGATGCGCATATAAGCGTATATAGTTAGCATTGTACATATTATGAGGAAATAGAGTAATAAAAAATAAGTAGCATCTATAATTAATATCGAGCTATAAAAATTATAAAAAAAAACTAAATATTATTAACTCCTTTCCTTGCCATTTACCTCGACGAAATTGGGTTCAAGTGTTATGGGTCAACGGATGGTCAACAAACCAAATTGATACTTGAGAATAGTCACAATACGAATCGAAACGTAAATGCCTGTGTTAAAGTCAGTTTTGCGCTATTCTGCTGGCGTGGAAGTAAACCTTAATCCTTCCGCCTTTCATAGATAGTATAAATATATTTTGTAATAAATAAGTGTCAAAGTTATATTTCGTAAATAAACAACACTTCAAGTAAGTAAAGTTTAACTTTTAATGGAAGTAAACTTTAATAAACTGCTTTCACTTAAGCTTTTGTATTTTGCATCTTGTAGGCGTTTACTAAATTTTACTAAATAAACTGCTTTGTAATAGCAATTATGAGAATCGTGACTAACTCTTGTAATGTGCTGATAGGAACTAACGTTAGATTACGACCGTGAAACTACGATGTTAATGTTCACGAACCCGGCTCTTTGATGTTTATGTTTGGCCCGGCTTTCTTTTCACGAGCCTGGATTGTGATGTTTATGTTTGGCTCGGCTTTCTGGGCTCGTGATGTTTATTTTGTTTATTTCTGGGCTCGTGAGTTTGGGACAAAATCTTCATCACGAGTCAGACTTGTTAAAGCGCTGGAAGGAATTAACAAGCGATCAGCCAGAAGAAATAGTTTACTTTTAAAACTCGGTGCTAAATTCCGCCGATTACACGTCTGAACATCGAATTAGAAAAATGTCATGCCCCATGAGATTTTTTTTCTTATTCAATCGGATGTAGGGAACTAAATTTTCAATCTCTTCAAGTTCATTATAGCTGCCTGCATTCCTCTGCATATTATTTCAATAGCTCTAAATCTAAACTTGAAATTTTGATTTTACTATGCTAAAATAAAACAGAGATATTGCTTTCATTTGCGTAAAGCAAAGCATATAATCTACTTCTATCCATCTAAACTTCAGATATTTATGTAAAATAAAAATATTATTAGTAGTAAACAATATATGAAAGCATTCAGATTTTAATGTTCGCTCAAGATGAGCCCTTTACGTTTAATATGTATTTTCAGTAAATATTACGAATAGAGCTAGCTAAGGTACAACAGCGAAACATTTCAGAGAGTACTAGATGAATATACATTTATACTAATATGACAACATTATGTACGTTCTGTATAGTTGAAAGGTGAAAAAATATATAACATAATTATATAGAAATATTTAATGTTTTTCATTACATAAATCATGAATTAGATGTAATTTTATTTAAGTCACTCAGATTAAAAAGTAAAAAAAATAATATTTTCAAGAACTTGATCTTATAAAATCTAAATGGCTTAATTTGCTTATCATTTACAGACAGATTAAATTTGGAAGATAAATATCACACATTTTTCCAAGTGGCAGCAGGTTCGAACGAAAGCTGAAATAATGCATTTAACAGTGAATTAACGCTCATGGTGTTCCGAGCCTTTTGGGGCTAATAATACGTATTATTAAATATATTAGTAGCATAATACATATTGCTGTATTTTTGAATTTACACTTTAGAATAAAATTTGTGCGTAGACATTTTAATTAATATAAACAACTGCTTAAAAATAAATACTTTACCATATTAAATTTCATATCACTTAAATCAACAAATCTGCTAGACAAGAGTAAATCAATAAATTTTATTTGACTTTAATAATTAATTTAAAAGGAATAGCTCTTTAGGTTACTCGAAGACAGAATAAATGGAGTTATACTTGATTCATTCAGTAGAAAAGTATTCAGTAGAAAGCTCAATTTTTGCCTACTTTTCTGAATTTTGTCTATTTGTATAATCTGCAAGTATGATGTTTTTATGACAGAAAAAAAGGTTGATTCACTTATCATTTAACGTTTTGCAGACAGATCCTCATTTAGCGATTTTTAAAGGCATTAACAAAAAATTTCCTTTATTACCCTTTTAATTCCAATTGAAGCATAATGGCTGTGCTTACGTTTAAGGAATTATATTCAAACACTCTCACATACAGTAATGTACTCCTTTTTGGATAGCTTTCAAACTGCTCTATCTGGTTTTATATTTTAAAGCAGCATCAGCTACCACAGCATCAATAATATCGAATGTTCCAGCAAAATTCTTTTTTTACATGTTTTCGAGTTATTCGCTTTCCTAGAAGAGAATTTCTGTTTTACCCACTATTCTCGCTTCCGGAGTCGAATGATTTTTAGCATCCGCTCTCTGTTGTTAATAATTTTCTTCAATGTGAGACTCGTGAATTTCACGTTGGCAACCACACTTCACGTAATCTATTTCTTTAGAAGCAACGTCGCATTATAACTAACTCTGCATTTTTCATCTCAGTACTTTTTAGCTGCACATGTCTCATTTTTGGTTTGGATGATGAAATTGGATGCTTTGTTTCCGATCTGTCAATAGCATTTAAACTGCGAACAAACTCCAAATCTCTTTGAAACGTTAAATTTGTTGTATATTCTATACCCCCAAATGTCACGAGACCCAATGATTAATGTGATTTCCTATTCTTTATTAGCTTGTGTTCGGATCGTTGAAATGACGCAATCTATGTTTTGGGCAATCTGTCAACTTTAACCTGTAGTTGTAATGTTGATCGCTGCTGTATGAATAACTTAGCTTTCCATTCTCCTCATAAACGCTTGTTATCCCCGCGATGAAGTTATAATTCAGTTTATTATAACAGGTTATGGGCCAAGTAAATTAGGAGAAGTCTTTCATAAGTAATATTTTGAATCAGCATTTTGGATTAAAATCGATGAACAATGATTACTTTCGTTTTCTTCTTGCATCGAAAAGTTGAATAACCGAAATTACTATATTTGGAAATTTAAACTGGAACTCTTGCTGATTAAGGAGGATTTATGAGATGTTATCACAGAATCTCCATCTTGAGTAACTTCAAACTGGGTTTCGAAAGACGGAAAAGCTAGAGTAACTATAGGACTTTTAATGAAAGATAACTGATTAGGACATATTAGAAAGTGTACGACTGCGAAAGAGGCATGGAATACTCTCAAACAGTACCGTGAAAAGTCAACAGTGTCCCGAAAGGTTGGGCTTTTGAAAAAGGCTGTGTAATTTGCAGTACAGCAATAAAGAACAAATGAGCGATCATCTAATGAAAATGGAAGCTATTGCGGATCAACTAGTATCACTAGATGACAAAATTTCAGAACTTTTATTCGTTGCATTTATTTTAAGTAGCTTACCTGAAATTTATGCTCCGTTAATAACAGCTTTAGAAACACAACCAAAAGAAGATTTAACTGTTGAATTGGTTGAAAATAAATTGTTGGAAGAGTATACACGTCAAAACGAAAATAAAGAACCTGGTGCAGGAAGTGAAAATAAAGCTTTTAAGTCATATTCTTTTTAACACATAACATTCCAGCTGATAAAGTACCTAATTGTTTCTTTTGTAAGAAATTAGGTCATTTTAAGGCTGACTGCAAGAAATATGCAAAGTGCAAGCTTAAGCATAATCAAAAGCAACAAGTCAATGCAACCATGAAGCGAAACAAGTTTCTAATCACAATTGCTTTACAAGTGTAACTAATTTACATGGTTACTGGTATATCGATTCTGGAGCCACACTTCATATGTGCAATGATAAAACTTTGTTCATCAGTTTTGATAGTAATTCTCTTCCTGAGCGAATAACTTTAGCCAACGGACGTACAGTGCTTAGTCAGGTAAAAGGTAATTGCTTGGTAAAATATCAGAAAAATCAAAATGAGGAAATACAGATTACGATGAAAGATGTGCTTTTTGTTCCACAGCTATCCGGAAATCTATTATCCGTAAAGAAGCTGACTGATAATGGATATAAAGTGACCTTTAAATTTGCAGAATGTCATATTGTGAACAATGATAATATAATAGCTTTCGGCTACGTAAGAGGATGTTTATATGTTCTAGAGAAGTGAGCATGCTCTTCGTACGAAACAAGTCCATACGGAATGCATTCATGACAAGCATATAAAATTAGGTCATAGAAATCATGCCGATATGTTAAGGATGTGCAATGAATCTATGGCCGAATGTGCGAATGTTGCTCCCTGTTCTACTGTATTGGTATGTGAGAACTGTATTGCTACCAAAGCATGCAGAGAACCATTTCCGAGAAAGTCTACTTCGCGAACCTCCGATACTCGATTTAGTGCATACAAATCTTTATGGACCAATGCAAACTGTAACTCCAGCTGGTGCGAGATATATATACTAACAGTAATTGATGATTATAGTTGATACACTAGAGTTTAACTTCTGAAGCATAAAGGAGAAACTAAGAAACGTATCCCACACTTCATCAAACAAGTATTTAACATAGTTTGGGAAACGACCAAAACGACTGGCATCGACTGGAGGGGAATATATAAGCAACGACTTTGAAAACTTTCTGGAAGAAAGTGAAATAATACATAATTGTTTCTTATTCTCCGCAACAGAATGGAATCGCTGAAAGAAAGTATCGTACATTAATTGAGAGGACAAGAGTGATGCTAAAAACCTGTAATCTTCCAAACAAGTACTGGGGCAAAGGTGTTATTACAGCAAACTACCTGCAAAATAGATTGCCAACGAGAGAACTTAAATTTACACCTTATGAAAAATGGCGTGAAAGGAAGCCATCATTAGAACATATACAAGCATTCGGTACTCCAGCGTATGTGCATATACTGAAAGAGAAGAGAGAAAAACTTGATGACACGTCTGTTAAATGAATCATGGTTGGATATGAAGAAGGAACAAAAGATTACCGTTTGTTGGATACAAATACCGACATTTTTGTAATTAGTCGGGATGTGACATTTATACCTAAAGATCCCCATTCTAGGGATAAACAGGGGGATACAGAAGATCTAACTATTTTTAAAGATAATTCAGAAAAAGAATATATCTCCGAAAATACCGAATTGAGGCGATCTCCTAGAGAAAACAATGGTGTTCCACTTGTGAGATATAATATTAGTTCATTCTCAGCACAGTCGGAGGAAGCAGCAGATCCAACATCATATTATGTAATTTGTTCAGGTGCCAATAAGGAAAAATGGAAACAAGCCATGCAAGAAGTGATTAATGCTTTAAAGACGAATGGCGTATGGATTTTGACAGATGCAGCTGAAGAGAAAACCATTATAGGCTGCAAATGGGTATACAAGTCCAAACGAGATTGCGAAGGAAAAGCGTCTCGTTATAACGCTAGACTGGTTGCTCAAGGATACCAGCAGAAATATGTTCATGACTATGATGAAGTATTTGCTCCAGTAATCAAGCCAAATACTTTGAGAATGCTTCTTACGATAGCATGAAACAGAAAAATAGTAGTAAGACATTATGATATCCAATCAGCATACTTAAATGGAGATTTATCTCATGATGTATACATGAAACAACCTACCAGATTTGAAGAAGGTGTAAAGTTTGTAAACTTGTAAAGAACTTATATGGACTCAAGCAAGGGGCGAATGAATGGAACAGAAAACTTAATGAAATTCTCTTTAAGCAAAGGATTTGAATGAAGTCAAAAATGATCCTTGTTTATATACAAGACAGGATAAAGAAGGGTTTGCTTACGCCATTGTACATGTGGATTATATGCTTGTTGCAGCAAGTACAGAAGATTCCTTTGAAAATTTTGAAAGCGAAATTGGTGAACATTTCTCAGTGTAAAATTTAGGAAATCTTCATTACTCTTTAAGCATGCGTTTTCCACGTGACGACGAGATCATATTTTAACTAGACCAGTCAAGCTACATTTCAAAAAAGTTAAAACAGTATCACATGAACGATTGTAAAACATCTACGCTTCCTATTGATCCAGGATATTATAAGCAAAGGAAAGATGCAACAGCCTTAAAGTAAAGTTGAGAAATATAAAAGTACAATAGGTTCCTTATTGTACTTAGCAGTCAATACTAGACCAGACATAGCAGATGCTGTTTCGATCTTAGTCCGAAAGGTGTCAAAACCAACGGAAGCCGATTGGGTTGAAGTCAAAAGGTTCTTCAAATATTTCAAACTAACCAAAGATCTTAAACTGCGTCTGGGAAATATAAATGAGAAGGAACACAATTCGTTGTTATGTTACGTGGATGCAGATTGGAGAAATGACCGTACCGATAGAAAACCCAACTCCGGATATTTCTTTAAATATCAAGGCAGTGTCTTTACATGGAACTGCAGAAAACAGCCATGTGTATCTTTGTCTTTGGAGCTTTGGAACTTTGTGGCTATACTGGCCATCAACAGGGAAAACCATCCTGCTCTTGCCAGTTCCTGATATAGTTCCGTGTAGGGCCTGGCAGCGAAGAAACCTGAATGAAAGGTTCTTGCGATGGAGATGGAAATTTGTGGTGAGAAAAAGAGAGAGAAGAAGCTCCTTGCTCCTGTGCTGGTACTTCTAAGATGAATTCCGTGGAGCAGAGGCTGGAGGGAGGAACTTCGGTAGTCACATAATAAGCAGCGTCAAATCGAATGACTCGTGTAGGATAGCCAGTAACTTCAATTGAATTATGGAGATGCAATACACAGTTTAGATATGTAAAATAAATGATCAACGCACAGTAATTAAAAGCAATAAATATATACATAAACAACTCAAAAGTTCAGGGGATGATGCTAGAATTAATGTAATATGATATGCATCAGTGCTGCTCGGGCTGTCTGCTGCAAGTCTTTAGGATGCAATACTGTTCTGGCCCTTACGGTACCAGACGTTAAATACTAGGTTAAATTACAAACTGTTACAATTAAAACCTGAAATTAAATAATTTGCCTACAATAATATCAAAACCAAATTTGTCAATTGCGTTGTGTATTTTTTTCCAAAAGAACTAACCCGAACAACCCTTAAGACCAAGCAGGAGTACTGGTGTTAAGAACATTTACACAAGACATCATAAGAAAATACTCTGAATCAAATATATATATATAGCCAAGGATATTTATTTCAGCACTATAAAGAGCACACGCAATCTTACAACTTAATTTCTAGAACTAATTATATATATTGCTATTTTCAGATATGCACCGAGATGACATCAAAAAAATATTTCACCGTAAAAAAATAATATTAAATTTTTATACGCAGTTATCAAACTCTGCTGGCCAGCATAAAAATACACAGGAAATTTAATGAATCACCAAGCATGGTGTCTTAAGAGTTTACCAATATTGATAAAGATTACTTCGTTCAAAAGAAAATTCTTAATTTACACAGGAGAAAAAAATTTGATGTATCAATTAAGTAATCCCTTAGGCAGTTGGAAAGTATTTCATATTCATGTAGACCCGTTGGAGAAAAATGACTACATTTATTCCTACATTCAATTACTCAATTAAAGGTAAAGTAGAATTTAAATTTTTTATTTGTTCCTGATCTTGCAAAAGTTAAAGTTAATTCTCAATCAAAAGTAGTAGCAACTTAAAAATAAAAAGGTAAAATTTAGATAAGTTAACTAATTTAATACTCTGTCTTAATGCATTATATATAAATTTTAATTACATTCCAAGTTAAAGTTAAAAGGTCCTAAATAGAGTAATAATGCAGCAGTTGCTTAATTAAACAGCCTGGATTTAAGATCCAGCAGAAAAATTTTGACTAAAAGTTAAATAGAATTTAATTAGAAATTAAATATACATATTATTACTCCATACTTTAATAAATCATAACTGGAAAATTTTTCTTCAATTAATCAAATCCCTTTCAATATTTTAATTAGCCTTATTATTTAGGAAACATGTTCACAGAATTTAGGTTGAATGCAGTACTAAGTTTTCAGGTGAAAGGATGAACCAAAAACTTTTGAAGCTTAATTAACCGTTAAAACTTATCTGATAAATTCTTCTCCGGATGACCAATCCATAGCAGATGTTGAACAAGGCCCTCCTGACGACCAATCCTTAGCAGATATTGAACAAGGCACACCAAGGAGAAATCTGGTACTGCAGTCAGACAGTAAGAAGATGGTAAATTCAGAAGGGTTCACGGATTGTCACGTCTCCTCCGTCAGCATGCAAATGATGGTAAGGTGCATTTGTGCGGCATAACAGATCTCCTAAAAGTACCTCCCTTTCCGTCTGCACGCAAATGATGGTAAGGTGCAACTGTGCAGCATATCAGGTTGTCTCATGAGGCTCACATCCCCTTATAGGAGAGAGAGAGAGCAAAAAAAAAAAAGAAGGTGGCATTCCGGATAAGGGCCCTGGACTTCAAATCTTTTAACCGTCTTTCAGGATATTCATGGCGGCTCTTCCCAAGGAAGGAAAATTGCGAGTCCTTTTTACAGCTGCAAATCCGAGGCAAAAAAGGCTGAGAATGGCCTTGCACACCGTTTTTTATCGTCCAGAATCCAGAATTTTCGAAAATCACCAAATTTGGTGAATTCGTATGCGAATCTCGCCAAACACAAAACAGTGCTGCGAAAACTTAGTTTTTCTTTCTACAAACCAAGAAAAAATTCCACCCTCGCCACCCCCTTCGCCAACGGAAGAGGGGTGAGGGAAAGAATGCAACAAACCTACCACGCAACCGGACGCAGTACATCACCTTGACGAAAAAGTGTTCGGAAACGACCCTTATAGCAGAATAAATTTTTAAACACGAAATTCAACAATTTTAGCAATTAAATGGGCATAATTCTCCAACGGGGCGACGTACAGTCATGAAAGTAGATTCATAAGAAGGGTAAATTTTTTCTCTTTAAGAGTTATAAATTTCATCCATGTGAATAAAAAGGAAGTATTTTTAAATTTCAAATATTACGCAGAAAGCAACCGATTTCCCATTGTCTCCTTTTCCCGAAAGCTAGTACTATCGAACGCGTAACGTAAGAATGAGAACTCTGTTTAACTCGCATAAAAATAATTGATTCAATAACGTAAGCGGCACAACTAATGAAGAAAAATTTAGAATAAGCATAAATTAATGCATATAATTTTACTCACTCAATAATTAATTAACAAATAAACTGCAATTAACTACATATTAATCCACAATTCTAAACTAACTAAAATCGCTACATAACAATACACAGTAATTTAAAACAAAAAATGAAACAAAAAACAAAACCTTTCACCTAAAATATGTACATTTATACAATAAGCATTCATGTTTCTCAGGGGAAAACATTGTGCTTTCAATGCAGTAAAACTGAGTCCATAGTGGGAAGAATGGCACAAGAGAAATGAGAAGTTAGCAGAAAAACAGCAATGTTGTCATGATAGTGTGAAAATATTGTTAAGACATGAAGTAATACTTGTACTACTTAAAATGTTCAAACCTTTAAGTCCAATTTAAATTTGATGAAGAAAAGGACGTTAGAAACATTTCATTAGGAAAAACAATGTCACTGCACATCTTGGTTGTTCCTTTAGTTTGTCGGGACTTCTGATTGGTCGACGAGATCTGAACTTAAGAGATGAACGGCGAAGGGGCGGAAACATTTGTCTTCAGCTAGGATTTCGTAGATAAGAATATCCTTGAAGTTAGCGGGATTTTTGTTGATATTATTGTTGAAAACATTGTTATTTAATCTTCTGAATAGTATCCATTTTCAAGTCGGAGTGGAGGGTCTTATTCCGATCATACTAGTAAGGAGCTTTTGTGATGATTCTTAACACCATATTTTGAAGCACTTGGAGTTTGCTAATCACGCTTGCTTTGTAGTTTGCCCAGGCCGGGGAAGCGTACGCGAGAATGGGCCGAATTACAGCCTCATAAATCCTCTTTTTCAAGGAGTCTTTGTCATCGACTGAAGCGGAATTTTTAGCATTTGCCGAGGCAGCAAAGGAGGCAGTTTGGCTTAAAAGACGTTTGCAAGATTTCCATGAAACGGACACTATTTGCATTTTTTATGAGGACAACCAAAGCTGTAACAAAATAATAAATAACGAACGATACAATGGGAGAACTAAATATATAGACACTAAATGCCATTTTATTAAGGATCTTGTTAAAAATAAGAATTACCAATTTCGATATCTGCGCGCTGATGAAATGACTGCGGACATTTTAACAAAGCCATTAGGGATGAACAAACTAAAAACTTTTAGGCAAAATCATGGATTATGTTAAAGGTATAATTTCATATTATATATTTATTTATTGTTTTTATGCATCTTAAGGTAAGTTATTTTGCTTTACTGAAGAGTAATTATTGAGAAGGGGTGTTGTATATTTTATACCCCGAATGTCACGAGATCCAATGATTAATGTCATTTCCTTTTCTTTTTCAGCTTGTGTTTGGAGTTAAAATGACGCAACCTATGTTTTGGGCAATCTGCCAACTTTAAGCTCTGAACTTTAGTTATGCTGTAGTTGTAATGTTGATCGCTGCTGTATGAATAACTTAGCTTTCCATTCTCCTAATAAACGCTTGTTATCCCTGAGACGAAGTTATAATTCAGTTTATTATAACAAAATTTATGTTTAATGTCCTCATTTTAAAAGGATTACAGTGGTAACAAACATTAAGTTCGAAATCATTGAAATTGAAAGCATGTAATTTTACTCAAAAATGAATTAATTGTTATTGTTGTTATGACTTGTCTGAGAGTAACATCAGAACAAGCTCACGAAATTCATCGTGGCAAGGAGTGCAAGGCGCCTGTCTTTGGCAAGTGCCTTCAGCATCATACAGGTGGCAGTACGCGTTTGCTCAGTTCCGCCCCGAATTTTATTGGAGAGAACCCAGGGCGAACGGGTCGGAGTATCTCCCACCCCTCTTCCCCTACCATCAACTTCTCGAGAAGCCTTTAGGACTGCCACATATTTAGAGTGCCCCATGCCGCACAGACATATATTTAGAAATATTTATTGCACATTTACAAGCATCCATGCTTTTTCCCGGATTCGAAACCAGGGTTTTTCGGTATAGTAGTCAGCGTCACTAACCACTATCCTGGTTGGGCGGTTGAATTAACTGTAATTTGCTTGAAAGGTTCATTTGTAGAAAGATGTTTCAGATATATTCGGTAACTAAGATTTGGATAAGAAAAAACTAGATAATGTTTTCTCTTTAGTACATCATTATTATTATTAATTTGTTCTTCGTTTCCAAACGTTGGAATAAAATATCCCTTTTAAGCATTGATTGAATTGTGTATAACTTTAAAAATATTAGTTTTATAAATCAGTAACGTTAAATTAAAAAAAAAAATTCATCGCATAATCTGGGGTAATTTGATCCTAAGCTGAAAAATTCAAACCAGAGGAAATAAAAATAAAATTAAATACAGAACATCATTAAATTAAGCACCTCTATATTGAAGGGTATTATATTAATTTCAAGAAATAGATTTAAAATAGTATATTTTCAGGTTCTGCAGCTCAAGCAGTTGATTTTTGGCCTGGTCCTGATGACTTATCGACATGGACATGGAATCAGTACAAGAAATATGTTACGACTAGTCTTGATAGCTTTGGATTACAAGTCAGTCAAATGGCACTTAGAATTTACAATGGAACTGCAGCACAGTCTATAAGTATGTGTTATTATAATTCAAATAATTTTAAATCTAAAACTGAATCTGTTTGGTACAGCATTAAACCTATTATTTAATCATATTGAATGTACATCACAATCACCAATAAATATTCTCTTTTATAGTTACAGAGCACGTACTCACGCATTACATGTACACACGTGTAAGCCTTCATAAATTCAGATATAACTTTGCTTTTATATATCTGACAAATATATGAAATCCAAGCTTTAGGCACTTAAAAATATTCTTTGAAAAAAAAAAATAAAAAATCTGAAAGATTTCAGATTTTAAATTACGTCCAAAGGCGCGTTTTTTTAACGTTTCGTGTGCTACCTTTTTTTATTAAATATCATGTACCACGTACTCAAACCATAAAATTCAGTTCAAAATCAATATCGCAAAATCATTTTTAAATGAACATATCTTTAGAATTTCCGTAAGTCTCGTGCGCTGGATATAAAAATGTTTTTCTTTTTCCGTACAGTGTTGCCATTGCTCGCTTTGAAATCATTTAGTTTGTTAATCAGAAATTCGTTGAAATGTTACAAAACATAAAATCGATAATAAAGCAAATTTCAAATTCAAAATTAGGGCTTCCAGATGCCCATATTCGCAGTAGGATTACGTCATTCAAAATTTGATGGCTCTAGGTTTTATCACAATGCGAGAAACATGCATACATTTATGCAGATTTTTCATTTTTTAAAATTTAATGCAGAGCGATAACATTTAGTGGCAACAATTTGAAAAGTGAAACGGGCATTCAGAGTGATTCAACGCAAAATCGCAAAACGAAAGTAATAGTCCTTCGGGACTAAATCCCTTTGGACTAAAAATAAAATCACCAACTGTGTAATACTGATATGTATCAGTAACAATGTAATACCAATATGTATTAGTAAATGTGTAATACCGATGTCTATCAGTGTAACATCGGTATGAGATAGTGTATTCCTATTTCAAATCTGTACTTAATTTAAAATTACACCTTTTAAAAAAAATGAAATGATATTCATCTAAGTCTCGTTCAATTAATCAGTTACATTTTATACTGGAATTAAATCAGAAACGATTTATTATCTAATTGCAGTTTTATTGGATAAAACTTGGAAAAAATTTGAATGTTTCTTACGTGCCACTGTTTTATATGAAGCACTGCTTGAATAAATTTATATTAGGTAATAACAGTTACAGAAGAATATTTTGCACCAAATCTACAAAAGTTCTCTAATCGTGCTTACGTTTCGTATTTTATCAAACAGCATATAATAATTAGAACCATTAAAAGTTTATATATCTTAAAGTCAAATATTAAACATAAAATGTGAAATATTAGTAAATATTAATACAAAATTGAAAATTGTGACTTTATTTTTATGAAACTGACAAAAAGGTACTATTTTTGAATTTTCAGAAGACAAGATTAATATAAAGTTTAATATTGATTAACGCTAATGGTAACATTAGATTACATATTTGCATATACATGTTACAAAAATGTTTATTTACTGAAATTTGATAGAAGGTGATATGACACTGATATGAAAATTAATAACTGAACCGAATTTAAAAAAAGAATACATCACTTTATTTTTAATGCTTTTCAAAATACTGTGCATTTCAATTGTTTAAGCAGAGAACAGGATAGGTAGTATAAAAGGGATCAAACATTTTTACCAGTGCAAATTTCGTAAAATGTTTTCGGATGTCCAATGCGCATTTATCAAAATTTGTCCTTTGAGCCAGTACAGGTTCTTGCTAAAAGTTGAAGCTTGAATTAGCTCCTTTTATTCTGACATGTAGGTAAGCTTTATTGATAACATAATCCCCACATTTTTAAAATTTTTATTACGCCTAAATTCAAAATAAAGTTTTTCATTATAATTTTCGAATTAAATTTATTGAATAAAATGCTTACTTTTCATGCCTATGACGACCAAAATAGATTTGCCTTTTATATCATTTTAAACTCCTCTTATATTTAAATCACTTCTTCTATTTCTCTATTTAAATCCCTTCCTCTATTTCTCTATTTAATTCCCTTCCTCTTTCCAGCTAGCTTTCTTTTACAAACTTCGGTGTCACTTTGATCTCTGAATTTAATTTTAATATTTTATTATTGATAAACACTGCCATCAAGAATTCGAAACTGTGAAGTAATGTAGTTTTCAATTTTACCACGATCCAGTATATGTTTTCGGTAAATATGTAACCAGACGTTTCCGAGGAAAGGTTTCAATCCTTAAGAGGAGTTGAAATTGGAATCCTAGATTTTAAATTTATCAGATGTCCCTACGTAGACTAAGGACAAAATTTGTGCTAAAATTTCTCGTAATCAGTTTGGCCGTTTACAATGACTACATAACTAGGTAGTTTTCGACCTTTAGATGGAAAAAAAACCTTACAAAAAATATCAGTGAAGAAATTTGCTGGTTAAGACTCATCATAATTCTTAACGGCAATGGAAAAGACGTGGCTGATAAATATATGAAATATCACGCCTCCAGTTTTGCAGTAACTTTTTTCTTTTTTGTAATTTGGGTTATCGTTTCTAAAGAATTAAATCCTTGTCGCCCTTTTTATGATGAAAATGTCGAAAGACTTCCTGTTCAACTTAGTTGTTGGGAAAATGTCAGAAGTCTTACATATGCACTTGATAGCTCTCCTGAAGCCGTCGGTTCAATTCAAAATGGATCTAAAGCCACTCCTTTTAAAAAATAACTAAGTCTTTTTCACATGCTGTTCTTAACCGATTCAGTTTCCCATTCAGTGTCCTTTCTTTCTTAAAGTAGGACAAGTTTTAGGTAGGAGTATGAGAATTATGTATTCTGTATGTCATTATTGCTCAGTTTACGCAACAAATATAACAGACTTTGATTCACGAGTATTGCACGGTTAAAGTGTTTCAAAGATAAAGAAACTAAATTCACTTTTTCCTATTTGTTACTTTTTACTCGCATATAAGAAAGAGAAAAAATATATAACAAAGTTGGATTGATTAGTTACGAGAAATTATGTGAGAGCTACCTAATTCGGAGATGGAGTGCTTTCATAGAGGAATTTTGCGGGAATTTGACTGACATTATGCATGTAAAAAATCTCGAAAACAAAGCAGCCAGCTTATTTGCCTAGATTTGAACCTGGATCGAACAACAAGTGTTCAGCAGTTATACCACTGCTCGGACAGTGATGGATAAATGCAAAATAATAATTACTCGGCAGAACAATTTCGTCTGAGTTTCTATTACTAAAATGAAAGCATCAAAATTTCTAAAACATGATGTTTCTTATGATAGGATTTTGGAGAATGAGCATGAAGAAGCTACCTAGAATTAACTTTCTCGAAATTAATTAATTTGTAAAATTTAAATGAAAGAAAGATATATTTTTATCGGTATTTTATGTAAAATGTCAGCCCTTGCTAAGCAGAAAGCCACAGAAAATAAGAACTCCGGGAAAATGTATGGCTTACGGACCTGTAGTTGAATTTCGCTTTTATAGAAAATAGTACATTCTGTGGAGTATAAACATATATTTTCATACTGTTGACTTTGTAACAAACACACAAATTGACTCTCCGCTAAAAATAATCACGAAAAGTATCTTTTGTTTATCAATTGAACACCCCATTTCCAGAATGCAGGTACCAGAAATTTTGTTATCCCCTACTCTAAAGTGAATTCACTTTGAAAAGTGAGTCGCTAATTGTACATATCAGTATATACACATGGGAGCTCTCATGTTAAATATAAAATAATCTCTATCGAGAGCAGAAATTAAAAATAAACAAAATTTAATGTTTTGTCAAATAAGGCATTAAAAAGTTCATTGTAAACTAACTCATAAATTTAATTATGTGAAATATCATTATCGATTTATGATTATTTCCTTTCAAAAATTACTTTTTAGGTTTGGTTCAACTTCTATGCTATTATCAAATATTGCACTTTAAGATACTTTTTGTTACACGACATTTAATATCCCATAAGAAGGAATGAATATCCTTCAGTATATATTATTTCTATTATATATATTATTTCTGTATTCAGCGAGAAAATAATCCTAATTTTCCACCATTTTAATTGGAGTATTACGTGCATTGACGTGTAATATTGATATATGTTCTAAGATGACAGGAAATTTAAGTAATTAATAAATATTAAATTTCCATATTTCTATCGCTAAATATCTGTTTCGCTTGAATAGATCAATTAATTTAAGATTGCAGTAAATTTCATTGTAAACAGTGTACCAGAATGTTAACTTTTATTTTTTTTTCTTAGATCCAAACTATACAGCAGAATATTTGTATACTACTATGGTATCCGATATCAGACAGTCATGTCCCGTTAGTACATTGGCGAGACAACTGTCTAACTTATCTCGTTCACCAGTGTACAGGTATACTCTTACAGAAAAACCATCAAGGCCTGTAAGTAATGATTTATGTGCTTTTTATTAAAAAGTTATTAGTTTAAATTAATTAAATATACTGAAATGAAATAAGTCTTTCATGTCTATGGATCTGATCATCGGAACGTATCAGAAAGATATACAAGTGCACCCGAATTCAAGTTCAAAGGGATGA
This sequence comes from Stegodyphus mimosarum, assembly GCA_000611955.2. Classification (NCBI taxonomy): domain Eukaryota; kingdom Metazoa; phylum Arthropoda; class Arachnida; order Araneae; family Eresidae; genus Stegodyphus; species Stegodyphus mimosarum. Next base: position 416,969 of record KK119734.1, on the reverse strand, counting down.
TAACAAGCATCAAGATGATGAAAAATTGCTATAGAACATAGGGTCGCAAGCCACTTTTAGTGAGAAAAAGTCGCAAAAATAGTTATGAAAGCTGCGACGTCGAATGGAACAAAACGGGGCAACAATAAGTAAAAAGACATTTATTTGACGTAAAGCATGATCACAGTACATCACAGTCCAATGTCATAAAGGAAACGACGAACCAGTTTTATAGGAATGATTCGCAATTGTGGCCGCGAAGGTCATTGCACATCCTGCCGAACATTTAAACATACCCCGTGTGCTTGCGATATCTGCTGAAACTCCGACGATTAGTGCTGTCAAATCTTCTAGTTAATACTCAAGCGTTTGATATACAACCGACTCCTGTATACCCAGATGAAGAAATTCAAGCGATTAAGGTCCGGAGAGCGTGAGAACCAAGCAACGATCCAATCCACCTCCCGGGATATGTAGGATCGATGTGGTTATGTAAAATGCAAAACGTGCTGACGCACCACCATTCATGAACCGCATGTTTTCGCGCACAGTACCTTGTATTCCCTGTGTTCCTTGTCTACAGATTCGTACCGATGATAAGTTGATAAAATTCATTTTGTGAAAAGAAACATTTCGCTGTTCTATCCATTAAAATAGTCGTGCAACTCTTCACACTATCATAAAGTACAATCACATAGTTACACTTCAAACTACTAAGAACGTTAAACACAAGCAATGCAAAGGGCATTTAAAGAGCAGCTGACAAGGAACTATCTCAGTACTCCGAAATCACGTTGAACTAAAACTAACAACAATTCAGAAAGTGATGCTTTCTCCGGTCTTAAATAGGTTTCGCCCGGTCTTAAATAGGTTTACTTCGTAAAAAATAGAAAATTGCACTTACCAAGAAATGATCCTAGCTCCTATCAGAGTAGTCCCCTTGGCTATGTTTACACAGTTGCCAACGTTTCTGGAGGTTCTCGCAGGAAGCAGGGAAATCCTTAACTGCGATGCTTGTAAGCTCATATGTCACAGCCCGCTCGATGTTTCCGATGTTTTGATGAAACTTTCCTTTCAGTCGCCTTTTCACTCGTGCAAACAAGAAAAAACGCAAGTTCAGAGGTCGGGTGAATATGGCGGGCGTGAGATGACAATAAAAATGACTGGGCAGATACTCGTTGGGCGCAAACGTTTCAAGACTTCGATGTAAAATGTGTGGCTCACTGTTCGATCTAGAGGAACATACTCACGGTGAACCATTCTTTTACAATCAAAGAATGCGATAAACATTGTCTTTGTTCTTGAAGTTTGTAGTTTGACTTTTCTCAAAGCTGGTGATCTATGACTTCGCCATTTAGCACTTTGACAGCTTCGTGTGAGGGTCACGCTGGTAGCACAACCTTTCATCCCCTGCAATAACCTTTAACACAATGTGGGATCACGTCTGATTCTATCCAATAGTTTTCAGCAGAAATTCTTTGTCTGTCCTCTTTCTGTTTGTCTGTTAGTGAGTGGGGGACAATTTTTGCATTACGTTTATGTTTCCCTAAATCTTCGCGTAAAATCTGCAGGCAACAGATTTAGTTCTTTTAATATCATACGCACAGTTACACGACAGTCTTCTTGCAATAACTGCCTTACACGCTCCACTTTTGCATCTGTATGTGCTGTAGACGGACGACTAGCTCTGGTATCGTCTTTCACTGAATCTTAGCTTTCTCGAAACCATTTGAGACACTCGAAAACATGATTTCTTGAAAGTACCTGGCCCGTATATGCTTGCTTAATCATTTTTCACTTTGCGGTAGGGGTTTCCCGAGTTTAACGCAGAATTTAATCTTTATTCTATGTTCACAATCAGCATCCATTGTGTCACCTTAACGAATGTGACAATCCAAACAATGTGTTGCTAGGCACAGACTTGCCACCTAATGAGTTTGCGTGGAAACATGGCTAAGATCATACCAAATAAGAACACATACCAGGTGACATGAAACCAAAATTTGTCCTTTTTAGCATTGCAAACTCAGAAATAAAAAAAATATATGTCCTGGAACTTTTCTAACAAAGTAGTACTTTGTTAGAAAGTACTACTTTGTTTCTTTACTGTTGGTTCATTCTCTGTGCTAGGTATCCATTGCTACCTGTTCAGCGGTAAATCAGTTATATTCCTTCTCCGTGTAATCTGGCTATTGTTTCCAAGTGAAGTTTAACACTTGCGAAATCTGCAATGCCCAGCAATGAATATTTGCTTTCGCTACTTTTATTTTTCCCATACGCATATAAAACTGCATAGGAGAAGGTTTACAACCACTTCTATTTTCTCCATACTCATTGGAAATTTGCACACGAAAAGGTTTCTTCTTTTCGATCTCAGTGTTCTTTAATACTTGCATTTGTTTTGACACTCTCTTCATGAGGCTTACTGTCCTCTCAGCATCTATTTTTGCAATTTTCACCCACTTAATGTAGTTTGCAACCCCATGTTATATGGTAAATTTTCATACTCTTGATGCCTACTGCCATGCCTCTGAATTTGTCGGTCGAATTCGGGAACACGTAGTATTCTATATTTTAAAAAGTATTTATGAAATTACAGTTTCCATTAAATAGTTAGGCTAACAACAGAAGTTGACAAGCGAAGTTATATTTCTGGCAAGATTCTTTTCTACATCTTTTATCCCTGACATGCGCAAAGAATCATTATCGATTGTTCACTAAATTAAAAATTTTTCCTTTGTGGAAGAAACCTTCAGTACCTTACTATACATTGATTTATTGGACGAAAGTTGAGAACTTGAAAAATAATATTGAAATTTGAATTAAAATCCGAGTAACTTTACTTCATAGAATATCGTTTCAGCGGAAACTTATGGAATAGTTAAATCTTTAACAAGCCGGTATTGAATGAATTTCAAAACCGTAGCAAAAATATCTGAATTTTATTAAAGAAGATTTCTTAAGCTGTGTTTTGCCTTGTCACTTTGAAAGTGTCTTTTCAGGAGATCCAAAATATGCAAACAGATTTCGTAAACAAATTACGTATATTAAATGCGAAGGAGACAGTATTAAAGTAAAATAAAAATATGCTGACAATTCTTGTTATGGAACATATAATTTCGTCCTAATGTTTTGCCAAATACTAATTAAACGCAATATGTTTTAGATATTATTGTGCGCCGGACGGGAAATGTCTGTTGATACATTAGCAATGGATAGGATAAAATCTTTTAGCTCATGAAATTTAAGATTAATTAATTGGATAATTCCATGCAACTGAATAGAAAAAAGGGCCAAAAGTCGAATATATGTTTCTAATACTTCGGTATACTGTTCTAATATTTTAGTAATGAAATGTGTTTTCTGATCGTAATATGAATCCTCTGAAACTTGTCTGAAATCTCTGCTAAAAATGCTGAGTGGAAATCGTCAATGTCTCAGAAATCCTCGGGTAAGTATAACAGCCGAAATTAGAAAATAAAATAAAGCAATTTTTTTCTAATAACCAAAGTGTGTTCAAGGTCTTTCCGGAATTTAAAGACAAATTCTTCAGTATGCCTTCCTTGAAGAACAAAATAAATAAGCTTCAATGAAATGTTAAATTTCAACTTTATTGCGTTCCAGTTAATTCCTCATTTCATATGTAGCAAAGATTTATACGTATATTGTTGAAAACTTGGTTTATAATGAAAAAATACATTTTATGCATATGAAAAAGGAAAAGGAAATTTAAACACTTATTTAATAACGCAAACATCTAATAGTTATACTTATATAATTAATATAAAACTGTTGTTTCTTGCGAATTATAATTAATTAACTTTAAACATGCAAAAATGCAAAAATCTTAACAGCTTTTACATTAACAGAATTTTTTTATTTATAGAAACATTACAATATTTGATTTCAGCGAAAAAAAATCAGAAAATGGCTCAGATGAATTCGAACTCATCACCTAAGAATCCACGCAAGCCCAAGAGAGCTTGCTTGCTTCATCTAAACTTAAAGTTGAAAAATCACTAACAACAGGAAATCAAAAATACAAGTATACTGCTCGACATTGAAAACGCAACACCAAGAAGGAGTGGTCAGAAATTTATGCAAATTTTGGAGTAGACGCACGTCGCTGAGTTATGCGAATGATGTGAAATGCGCAGCTCTCCGACGCACGTCAAGTAAGATATAAGGGAAGAAAAGTGCAGAATGGGCAATATTCGTGCCGTTATTTCTGTCAGATGAATTATCTAAGAAAGTTAGTTTTGTCTCGGTGGATACGTGTAATAGGAGAGAATGCCAGGCCGCTGTCAACGAAGGCACGTCCAGCAGATAGACGATTTTACGAGGGTTATTGTGATCGGACTGAGAAGGGCGGGTTGGTCTTTACGTCAAATCGCAGCTGATACCCACATGGATGCGAGCACGGTGCATCGGCTATGGCGAACATGGTTGGAACAAGGAAATGTGGGAAGAAGGAGGGGTGCAGGTGCAGCCAGATTGACGTCAGAGTGACACAGCATAGACGCCAACGTTTAGAATGGTGCCGGACTGGAGCGATATGGATGACAGAATGGCGAAACGTCGCGTTCTCAGATGAGTCACGCTTTTGTTTATCCAGTGACAGTCGGCGCATACGTGTGTGGAATCGACGTGGAGACAGATCTAATCCGGCAGTAACTGTGGAACACCACGTATAATGGTTTGGGGCGCTATTGTCTACGATTCCAGGTCACCTCTAGTACGTATTCAGGGCAATAAGACGGTCCAACGATACTTGGATAATGTACTGCGGCCGTTGGCAATCCCTTACCTTCAGGGGCTGCCTAATGCAATTTTTCAACAGAATAACGCCCAACCACACAGTGCTCGCATCTGCCAACATGCTCTACAAGGTATACAGATGCTTCCCTGGCCACCGTACTCTCCTGACCTGTCACCAATCGAACATGTGTGGGATGTGATTGGATGCCGTTTGCAGACTCTGCCCCTGCCACGTTCAGAAGAGGAACTGTGGCAAATGGTTGAAAGAGAATGGGGAGCCATCCCTCAGGGCACCATCCACACTCTCATTGACTGTATGCCTAGACGTGTTTCTTCGTGCATCGCTGTCTGCGGTGGTCATCCAGTTCCACGTCCTATATCATGGCTGAAGAGGAGCCTAAAACAGAAGATGCTCTCACAATGGCAAGATGAATGGGACGTCGGGGACACCGGACGTCATGCGCATTACCACTTCCCCAAAGTGGACCTCGACTGTCTCATTCCCCATGCGCATTTAACAAGGTATATTACAGGTCACGGACCATTTCCAAAGTATTTTGAGAGGCATGGGACAACTAACTCTGATATCTGTATCTGTGGTCAGGTGGGCACCCCTGAAAACTACGTAACAGAGTGCCCACTGACAGAAGACATGCATATTCCCATTCTCAGTACTAACACAGAAGCCTTTTGCAAGTTCTTAGTAAAGGACAGACATACAATTCGCAAAATAATAAAAATCATGGACAGGCTTACGAGCCTCGGCCTTAGTATGATAATGTGAAAACGCATTCAAAAGCCATTTCATTCAAAAGCCAAAGCATCTATTTCAAAATAGATGCAACAAAGGCATATCAATGTATATGAATGTAAATAGTATAATGTCGCAAATGTGTAACTTTATACTAAAGTGTGGTGTTATAGTGATTACGTAAAGTAGCATAACAATGTATATAAATGTGCATAGTATCAATGCTGCTTAGAATATGCATAACAAGTAGTGCAAAATGAACGCATGGCCACTGAAAACGTCTGTTAATCTGCAACTAAAAGACAATGCGACATGATGTCGTGAATGTGCTACTAAATGATAACGTTAGGGTAAAGCTAAAAACAAGGTATATATCATTGTAAATACAAGTATATAGTTTAAATTGCTGCGTAGAATACGTAAAGCATGCTGTGACAAGTATATATCACTGTAAATACATGTATAATACGTAGTGGCAAGTAAAATGAGCAAGTTGTGCGAACAGAAGGTGAATTGAAAGAACCGCATTCATGCGTAACTCAAATGTGTAATTATACGATAATGTATGGTGACGTAGCGACGACAAAATAGTAGCATAGTAAAGCAGGACGAAGCAACAACTTCGTAGTAAGTAAACAGTATTTTTAGTGCACCCAAACGTGAACCTATCACATGCTGTATATACAATGTTTATAACTTTCATACTGTGTAGAGCACGTATATCAGGTTGTGCAGAAGAGAAAGAGAAAGTGCCGCATCCTTACGTAAATAAAGCGGATGCGATAAAACGTCACAAACGTAACTACATGCCAATGTGTGGAGTGATAGTGACAATGCACAATAACAAGTATAAAAATTCTGTAGAAAGCAAGTAGTGAACAGCGTACTTAAATATATACTAATGTCCTTATAATGTATATAATTGTATATAGTATGTATTAGAGCCGTGAATAGAATGTAATGCATATATGTATTCATGTGTACACACCACTTGTCAAGAAACGCTAAAAGCACAAGTATTTAAAAGAGAATGTATATCAACAAATCATATGTGAAATTGCCCTTGCCCGGCCATGTAAAGTATTTATGTTTAATAAATACTGGTCCCGGGCACGTTGGATGAGGGTCTACCCCCCCGGTGGCATGAAGGAAATTTCTGGTTCGCCGGACTGCAAGTCGGATGGTCTGGAAGTTGCGTCTGGGCGCCTCGTGCGAGCCACCCATGAGGCCTCAATGGTCTGTTCTAGATAATGGGGGACGTGGCGCTACACCGATTAATCCTAATGGTAGAGGGATGGTGCCCACGTCTTCCAGTCACTTATCACTTTCCTACTCAGCCGACGCCGTTCTCGCCCTGTATTCTGACTATCATTTTGAAGTAATGATCACTTATTACTGCTTGCTGTCTCTGTCTTTTTTCCAAATTTCATCACTTTCTGACCACTCCTTCTTGGTGTTGCATTTTCAATGTCGAGCAGTGTATAATGAAATACTAACGACGAGAAATTAGGCTTTTCTTTATAAGGTATTTCTCCCGCCTTCTTAGTATGCTTTCGCCGGGAGGCGAACCACGGACCTCTCGAATACGCGCCGAGCGTGCTACTCCACGAAGGCACTACACCGCGAAGGCATGCTAAGAAGGGGGGTAGAAATACCTTATATATTCTCCCTTTTAAAGAGCGACCGGGGATTAGCGGATCCATTCGCCAAGTCCTGGTGTTGGAGAATCATCATCCACCAGTTTTTTTTAGTTCGGGCGTCACTGTAGATTTATTAGATATTTTTGAAGCAGGAGAAGAGACAAATGGGCAATGCCCTCGCTGGGACTCGAACCACGGACCTCTCGAATACGCGCCGAGTGTGCTGACCATTACACCACAAAGGCATGCTAAAAAAGGGAGAGTATATAAGGCATTTCTCTTGCCTTGTACGCATGCGTTCGTGGTGTAATGATCAGCACACTCGGCGGGTGTTCGAGAGGTCCGCGGTTCGAGTCCCGGCGAAAGCATTGTTCATTTTTCACGTCTCTTAGCATCAAAAATCCTAATATCTCTACATCGTTTTCGTAAGACCTCTCAGAACATAAGAATAAATTAGTTTCTTAACCAAGAAAAAAAAGCATTTTGCGAGATTTTGTTAATGAAAAGAAGTGAAGTAAAACAAAATATTGCATCTATACTTCACACAAAAAAATCACTTGTGTCAAAGTATTAAAAATATTCTATCATTTTATGTAAATCCATTGGAAATTATGACCCAAAAGAAACGCCGCTTCATAAATTGTTAGAATAATAACAAAAAGTCCAAACAATTCGCGACATTTACGTAAGCACAACGCTGATTCAGCAGCCGCAATTGTTTTTCGAACACTTGATTTCCATACGCAATTTCATTTGCTGTAACCAGCAACATTGTATCCTGTCATGGGCAGTGGTCCCGAATCTTGGCCCAGGAGCCGAAGATTTGTATCTGACTCCCCGAAGGCATGTTTTTCTGTGTAGAGAACTGATACTGACGCCGCATACATAGAGAGTTATATAATCGGATATATATATATCTCCTCGTGTAAACTTTATACTAAAGGAGTAAGAAATTTCTTGAGATGCATTTTAAATAACGAATATAAGATAACTGTTGTTAGATTATAGAATTTGTCTATGTAATTAAAACGTCTATATGAAATATAGTTTAATTTCCTTTACGTCAAGTTTTGCTATGTTATGTGTTTTACTTCTCTGTTTTAATATGTATATTGCATATAATATTTCGATTCTACATGTATTTTACTCAATTCTTCTGCATTTATATTTATATTAGATTATTTATTAATGTGTATAGCAGAACACTTTACGTACAGAAATATGAATTTGCTGTATATTGCTTCTAGTGTGAGCGGGAGCGCGCGAATAAAAGGTGACTTACTGATAAAGTAGATTTTAATTCAACACCTGGAAAACGTACGTGAAGTTCGTTAACAAAAGGCAAAGTAAACGTTAACAAAAGGTAAAGGAAAGTAAAAGCTTTAAAATGCGAGTTTACAGCATACTACATAAACATAACTGTCTGTAGTTACAAATACGGAAATTCTTTAAAGAAGCAGAAAGATAGCTTTCTAGAAATTTCTTTTTAAAGAAGGGGAGGTAACTGAGAACAGTAACAGGATTTCTTTCCTTTTTTAACTGCTTTTATCGCCCGAATATGGAGAGGGGAAAATTATGCGAGTCGTTTTATTTCCGAATAACGTGGCTACGGTAAGAACTTAACAAATGAAAAATAATTAAGGACTACTGGTAGCTATGACAATATTATTTCTTAAAAAAAAACCTACATTCCAATAAGAATACACAGTTATATTAACATCGCAATAACTGTTGGATATTGAGCCGATGTCTAATAGTAATTGAGCCGGCTCAGTTACGTTGTAAAAGCCCAGACACACCTCACACGAATGAGTCTCGACGGCAGTTCCCAAGAGGTACATCGGAAGAATAAATGAGAGGAGGGACAAACAAAAATCCGGATTTCAAAAGAATCCAATTGAAGAAAACGCTCGAACATATTAGCAGTAGGTAAGGCTCAATACTCTTGAACTTAAATAATAGAAGCAAGGTTTGTGTGTCACATATTTGAAAACATTTTTAAGTATGAGAACACCTGCCACGTCCAAGTAGCTTAAACGAAGAATTGTGCACAAAAGCCTTTCAAATAATGAATGCAAAGGAAATTAAATGAAATGCTTATAAAAATACAAATACAAATAGAATATACCGAATAAAAATAATCAACAGACTACAGTTTACCAATGAACTAGATCTCGGACGGAAATACTATGTACCATAGAAGAAAGGGAAAATCATATAAATATTTTTTGAAATTTTCGGAACCTAGCGCTAAAATGTTAAGAGTGGAAAATACGCAAAGAAATACGAGATTAATACGTAATATTTCTTACTGTTATTAATAATAGCCAATATTATGCAATAACAGTAGTAAACATTGTTACATATTAGGAATAAATGAAGTGTATCTATGTATAATAAATAACATCATATCTGTAACTTTTTTATATTAATTTAAGATAAATTTACATGCCACATGCAAAATATCAATCCGCTTTGAATGACTAAAAGTCATATGTGCCAGTTTCTCCTAAAGCATTCGCTTAGTGATAAAGAATTCGTTTTCCTCTTAACTCCAAGAAATCGATAAATTATTTTAATGACATTTATCCAGATCTATTTAAATTCTAAACACTGCCTATATTGTTTCAGCTTCGCTTTCTTTAGCGTAAAGAATTCTCGAGCTTCGTATCTGTAACATGGAAATTCGGGTTCAAATGCTATTAAAGACATCCCACGTCAAACATTGGATTCTCTTTGTCGGAAACTATCGAGTCAGCAACCTTTGGTTATTCGCCCACCTGCCCTCTCTTAGAGGAGCTCACCCTTCGTGGTGATTAACTCTTGCAAATCATCACCTTCCCGGTCCCGTCCCCCTCCTTTCCTAGTGTGTTCCTTAGTATTAACAAAGCCATTTTATCGATTCAGCCATCTTGGAATGTTTGCTCTCTCGGATTAAGTTTGTTCTGCCGAGAAACTGCGCATACTACGTAACGTTTCAAATAGAAGAAATCTTTGTTTACCTCTGGTTCCTTGATAAAGTTTCGACGAAGCCCGAACGTTCAAGGAATGAAATCGCATAATTTCGATAAATTTATGATATAAATGATTTTTCTGATAAAAGAAGATAAATCTAGCTTCAAACTTTGGTTTTTTTCAGAAACACGGTAGTTGATGTAGCTTAGAAGAGCTTAACCAAATAAAAACCAAATAATCATTACACACGCTTCTTAATAGCTCTAAAAATACATTTTTAAAAACCTTTCCAAATGACTTTTCGAATGCACACCGTGGAAATAATTCGAATGAAAAATGCAGTTTGCAACAAAATTTCAGAAATTCAAGTAAGCTTCTAATTCGATCACAAAACGCTAATTTTAGGCAATTACCATCCATATACCATTTACTTAAAATAGTGTTTTTGTGTCACTTTACAGTAACTTTACCCCGGAATTTTTCAGAATTATTTATAATAAATATCTTACTTGACAAAGTTTTAAAGTAAAGTTTTATTCAGTGTGTTCCGCCTTAATGAAATAAATAAGTATCTATATAAATAAAACAATAAAAATTAAATTGAAATTATTCATAAAAGCATCACTTCGAGGCATTGTAAAAGTTTAGAGATTCGTTTTATCCCTATTCTGGAAAGTAGTTAAGAGTCATTCTTATGGGAGGAAACAAAATTAAAATGATTAAATGACCAACTAACCTATTTAATGATTAAATGATGTATACAACGGTATTAGCCGTCTACAATTATTATTATTAACCGTATATAACACACAAGTTGAATTCGTTCCATGATCGAGCTTGTAAGCCGTTCTACTCGCATTTTGAAATAATTTTTCTCACTTAGGTACATTCAAATACTATTGATCCGTTCCAGCTTCCCAAGTAATTGCCTCAGTTTTTTTGTTATTAGTTTTTCAAATAAGAACAAATGCATTGTATTCTAAAGAAAACTAATAGAAACTTTATAAAATATAATACAAACATATAAAATGCAATGTAAAGAAATAAAATACAGGGGAATGTAACTTATACCTTCTATGAATACTGAACATTTTTCGACGAACTCCTCCAAGCTTCATGTCTGACCTCGGTTATTCCCCTGACGATAGAGTGAATTCTTGTTTAAAATTTTCAAACCAACAGCCACGGCATACTTTGAATGCCTCTTTAGATTTATTCATATGGTAGAGCCTGGAGTCGCCTCCAGCAAATCGGAGTGCTGTAAACCCTTGCCGAACGCCGCTGTAAGGAAGCTACAAGGGAATTTTAAGTGTTAAGGAACATGAGGGATATGTTAGAAAAAAGAAATTCAGAAGTCATTTGGGGCCCAGCATTGTTGAGTCCGAAAATCACACTTTCAATTTTTTTAATCCAAAATTATTCAAAAATCATCTTCCATTGTGTAATTAGATTTTCTAGAGACGTTTCACATTCAAAAAAATCTTTCTGTTCTAGATAATGACCCTAATTCCAATCTATCTTTGCCTTCAGCTTTTAAGGAAATTATGCTTTAGTTCACGTTTCATCAATAGATGGCGCCAGTAGCTTACCTCCTGTCCAACCATTCTTATCTTATTTAATCACTGTGTCTTATCTTGCTCATTTGCGCTTTGGCGGTTGAGGATGGTTCGGTAAAACCATCGAAACGAGGCCTGTGAAAATTTGCAAATATAACGCTGATTTTTGTTGTTTGACATTTAAATTAATACGTATTCGGCGTGTTACTCTACGTTAGATAGCGATTTTTGCTTAGGACGAAGTCTGGTGCACCTCATTAAACGTTTCGCGGTAAGGAGTGCAAAGTTTTTCTATACCTCTTAAAGCATCCTCTTTTTTCTTCATTAGAGTCAATCTCAATTACAAAGTCAGACAGTTCGGTGTCCTTGTTTAACAGTTCGCGTAAGTTCTTGTACATCATCTTCTTCACTATTGCTGCTTTAATCATCGGGTCATGTTATATGAGATCATCTAATATTTCATTTACCCTTTGACGATCGTCATACTCCACTTATTCTTTTAATTTCTTCCTCTTCCATATCTGAAAATCCTTCGCCGCCTCTTGCTTTTGGAATTTGTACGATTTCCTTCGCTTCATTTTCAATCGATGAAAATCTTTTTAAATTATTAACAGTTTCTTACCAGCACTGTTGCGAGCAACCATTCATTGTTGATAAATTCATTTCTTTCCATGCAAATTTAATCATTTCTGTGCGGTGCCTTAAATTTAATTGCTTCCAAAATGCCCTTAGCGTGTCTTGCTTTACTTCGTCTCGTGTCGTATTTTCAGAGATGTAAATATACCTGACATAATAAGGTTTAAAGCATGCTTGATCCATACGTTGGATTAAGAAAGTTGTGTTTTTGAAATTCATAAAGATTGTATGTACATTTGTATGCAATGTTATGTGGGTTTCAATATCCTATCCTGAAGAGTTATCGAGAATTAGGAGGTTTTTGAAGGGTTGCTTTTCAAAATGATATTTAACATCTTTAATGAATGAATTTTCAAAGCAGTCGTTAAAGAGGACAATTCGGACGCAACGCAGCCGGAGGTGTGTCGCTTATAATTAAAATTCTCGCGTTGGACAAATTGGAAAAATTAAGAAAACATATAAAAGCATATGCAAAATTGCTTTCCGTCACACCGCATTCGGCAAAGGTTTACTCGTGCTTCTTACAAGGATATTGCCTGGGTCTTGGTATCTCTTTTAAGGTACTATTCCTGCAGTCAGACCAAGAGCAACTTCTCCATTATTTTCATTTACTCTACTGGATGGCGGTATAACCTTTATTCCTTCCTTCTATTCCAATATCTGGTATGTCGTAGAAGTACTATACTCATGCTACTTGGCCAAATCAACTACAGGCACGCCTTAGTCATATTTATAAATGATTTCATGCTTTAATTTTAGAGACATCGTCCACTTTTCCTTTTATTCACGTTATTAGGACCCATTGTTATAAATATGTCTTAATAATAATTATTAATACATATTTCCATCAGTTATAAATGCATAAACGCGGGAAGAATGCGAAAAGGCGAGCACGTAATGCTACGGAAATGCATCTAGCTCTAGGTAACTAAGTGACCTGAACGAGCGAGAATCCTTTTTGCTATGTATACAGCGAATCTCTCACTTGAGCTCGTATCCTAATTTTTACGCTGATTCAGACGTAACAATTTGCTCGGACACCGGCTCGTATACTGAAAATCTGATACCTAGATACTATAGTACACAGGTTATCATAAATTAAGGAAATATCACAAAATTAGCAATAACTCCCTCAAAAATAAGCCAAACCGTGTAAAATTTGAATATGTTGCCAAGTAAGAGCAGTTGAGTAAAAGTGCAGTATACAAATTAGTAGCGCTGCACTCGGAATACATCATCTGCGAGAAACATAAACCTCCATGTTCGAGAGCACGCCCACATATTTCACTGTAATAGTTACATCAGAAATCTGAGATAGTTAATTCGTAACAATGACCTCCAGGCATCATTTGCCTGCAGAATTACGATGGAGAGCCACTGGGAGACTAGAGGCACAGCCAGTGTGAGACTAAATGTGAGTCCTTTAGTAGTTCATAGACTTTGGAGGCAATTTCAAACCACAGATTCGGCATCTGGGAGATTCAGCCAAGGACAGCCAACTGCTACGACGATCGCCGTTGACCGATATTTGACATTATGTGCACGTAGGAATAGAACCGCTACTCTGACTCTTCTTAGGTCCTCCCTTGCTGCAGCCACCGGAAGTTTGGTGTCAACGTCAACTGTATGGAGAAGGCTTCACAAAGGTGGTCTGTATGCGAGGCGACTAGCCATTTGCGTGCCGCTCACGTCACGGCATAGGAGGAACCGTTTGCAGTGGGCATGGCAACATGTTTACTGGATAGGACAGTGCACCGATAAATCAGGACTCTATTCCCTAGCTTTCTCAAAGGATCGCCCTACATAGAATATCATCCTTTCCCCAGAGGCAATCCTCGGGGCCGCGATGCGGCCGACGAGTCCCACTAGGTCGGGATGCAACGTCGTGAGGCATCACCCGACTTCACCACGAATAGAGGACTCTTCAATAGAACCTGGAATCCGTTATCATGCGCCAAACATCCGTGAAAGAGATGCATACGGAAGAGGCAGTGTCTGTGTTTGGGATGGCATCTGTTTGGGTGAACCCACAGACATTTATGTCTTTCCAAGGGGAACCGTGAATGCTCAGGTTTTTACAGATGACATCTTTGATGCTTATGTGTGCCTATATGCTGGGACAATAGGTGATGCTTTCTTGTTACAGGACTACAACACAAGACCAAACAGGGTTCGCATCGTAGATGATTATCTTCAACAAGAAACAATTATGCGCATGGAGTGGCCAGGTCAATCTCTAGTCTTGAATCCTGTCGAGCACGTTGGGGATGCTTTAGGGAGACGTCTAGCTGCTCTTAATCCGCCCCTCAGAACCTGCCGCCGTTGTAACTGTATTGCAAGAGCAATGGCTCGCGCTTCCTATGGAACTGATAGACCGCATAATTGAAAGCATCACACATCTCTGTATGTGCTGTATTGCTTCTAGAGGCGATCATACTCCATATTGAAGGTATTTTTCCTATAGCAAACTGACACCTTCGATTTGCTCATTTTATACGTGTGCTAATTGCTATACTACCATAATTGTCTGTTAATCTCTTTTTATGTTATTTTATACTTTACTAGGTGTTATATATTGTGGGTAAGTTTCATAAAATTCTACTTGTAACTTTTTCAGTAATCGTGATTTTTCCTTAATTTATGATAGCCAGTGTAGTAACCCAGAGACACCATTGTATATAAGATAGAAAAAAAATCTGTGTAATTCTTGCTGAAAATTTCCAATAATACATATAAAATTAAAAAAAAATAAAAAAGGTTAGAAAGGGAAACCTTGCTGCCAATTATGTGCAACGTGTAATTAATATAATTTTATTAAATGACGTATATATATATATATATATGCATGTTTGTTAATATAATA
>KK119734.1:356624-401820 GCA_000611955.2 Stegodyphus mimosarum | reverse complement strand
TAATACTACCATGAAAAAATACTACCGCGAAATTACTAGCCATGTTCATATTACTGCGAAAATACTAGCCATGTTCATATTTTGAAGTAATTTTTTACAAAATTTTTATTAACTTTTCAAAAGACCAAATATTGAAATTCATAACTAATAAATTTCAAATAATCAATTAAATGTTACGAAGAATTTTAAAATGTTAAAACCAAAACTTTTGAAGAAAGCCATACCCCAATTCAAAAAATTAATGAAATTTAAAGAAAAGTAAAGAAACAGAAGAGGAATTCAATCAAATTCAATGGCACTTCGTCAGGGGGTAGGAATACTGAAATCAGTTGAAATCTGTCTTCTACAAAAATCCTTCCTTTTTTGTATCCAAAATTAGTCGATGAACCATTTTGGTGTGTTTTAATTATAACAGTTCGTCTGAAAATTCTGGCCCTTTCCCAAAGCAAGGGAAAAATAGTAAATTCTAACTAGAATCTTGAACTTTAAATAAAGTGAATTCTATTTCATTTAAAGGATTGAGAATGAAAGTGAAAAAATAAAATACTTCAGTGAAAAATTTAAATCTAAATTTTTACCTTTAAACAATAGCATAAAATCCAAAGAATTTCAAACGTTCTAAAACTTAGGTGAAAGACTTAAATAAAACTCACGAGAAGTAAGTAAAAACTACGAACACATTCAGTAGACTGCAATCGAAAATAATATCACTATAGTATTGACGTACAGATTTACCATTTTGGTTTCATTGGAGAAACTAAAAGACCTTGGCGAGAAAACAATCGCTAAAAAAGATAAAATTTGGGAAAAAAGATGGAATTTTTGAAACCAAAAATAACTTTTAAATACTTCAAAGTAAACTTTCAATTTTGACAAACAAGAAGATTGCTTTATTAATTGAAATGAAATTTAAGTAAATTTTACTCTTTTAAAACAAAAAAAGCGAATAAGGAATATTATTAAGTGTAAAACTTTAATTAAACTTTAAAATAAATTATTCTTTAAAAAATAGACTCAAAAAGGTGTCCAAATAGGGGTTAAAAAAGTTTTTTATTATCGTTTTATAGTATCGAGTAGAACAATCCATAAAGTTGAATTTTAGTTTTTTTAAAATTATTTAAAATACAGAAAAAGGAACTATTGTGAGAAAAGTAAAATGTCTACAAGTTATGGACTTATCATAACGACTTTGAATAAATAAGGCCGTTATTTAGTAACAGAATAGTAATTAAGAGAAAAAATATATAGAAATATAAATAAATAAAAAATAGAATCCCATAAACCTTTTAAAACATCCTTCTTTATCCTTCTCTTTTGGAGATTTCAGATAAAAAATTCATACTTTTAAAAAGTATTATAGGGTGTAGACTACACCAGTTTTCTTTAAAAAACTGCTAATGAATCTTAAAGGAACTTCATTATCTTTTAAAATTTTGGTGAGGATTAGAAATTCTTCTTTTTGTGTTTCTATATCTGCAAACTTTTTTAATTCTGCTAATTTGGTTAATAATAGTATTTTCAATAACTTGTTTAGATATATTAGAGTTTCAATTTATAAGATTATGCGTAGAAAAATTAAAATCTGTTCTTTTATCAAAAGGTTTAATTTCTGTAAGGTAATGAATACTTAGATCAAGATAAACCATTTCTGTTTGACTTCTATTGATCTTATTTAGGTTTAGACAATTTGGGTAGATGTTGCTGTTTTCGATGAAATTAAAGTTATTGAAAGTAATAATGTCCTGAATATATCTATAAGTGTGTTCAAATTTACTGAAATTGTTATCAGAAAAGTTTTTAGGAATTTGAATTCTTTAGAAAATGGAAATAAGTTACAAATATGAGTGAAATATGAACATCCCTTTCGAATTGCTTATGTTTGCAGGTAAAGTAAGTGTGAACGCCTGATATAGTTATTGTATAGTGAAAAATATAGAAATTCTCTCCATTTTTGTAACTCCAGAATATTGAGTATTTCAGGAAAATGTTCTGTCATTTCTAAAAGATTTTTTTGATTTCCTTGAGTGGCAGAGACTTGTAGAGGTTTTCAAAGTCATAGCAGTTAATATTGTAAATTTTAAAATTTTTAACTTCTACAATGATTTTCAGGTTGTCCTAAATATTCCAGCAGAAGTTTTTGTCTTCTTTAACCTGTTCAAATACTATATTTCTAATAGTTTTAAGTTGAGTGGTAAATATATTATCCAAATTCTTCTTGAAGTTCTGACTATTGACTATAAATCTAAATTTTACTGGATTTTTATGAAATTTTGGTAATGCATAAAGATTGGCAAATCTGTTACTTGTAGTGAAGAGAGAAATTCTTCATTTCTTGTGAAAAGCAGAAATTTTGTTAATAACAGTTCTTTCTTTATTTTGCTGATAATATACGTAGAAGAATTTTTCAGTTCATTTTCGATTAGATTATTGTAGAATGTTTTTCAAAAAATACTGAAATTATTGTTTGCTTTATCAATTTTGGTTTATGGTGAATTGTTATTTAATTGCGAAAACTTCAGAAGTAAATCTTTCCAGCTTTTAATTCCTTTAAATCCTTGAATTTTCGTAATTTTCTTTTTTCTTTGAGAATTAATTTCATTCTCCCATTCTTTAAATAAATGTGAAGGTAAATTAAGTTGAGAACTAACTTTCAAGATGAAATTATCAATACCTGTAGGCATGTTTTCTATGCAATGTAATTTATTAATGAATTCAATAGGTCTAAACTTCGTTCTGTTTTCATAAGCAGTCTAATCTCTTGATCTTGAATAATGTCCAGATTTCTTGTTGTAATATGCTTGTGCTCTTCGTCAACAAGTGGCAGAAATTTTTCTTCATTACAAAATCATGGTGCTGCAAAATCTTCTTCATTATGGTTAGAAATAAAAGTACTTAGTTTTTTGTCCTTTGAATTTATCTTTGACAAAATTTTGATGATAATAAGATGTCTGGGAGGTAGTTAATGAAGGTAGTTAAGAATATTTTTCTTGAGAAATCTGGTTCTTCAAATAAATTTTGAAATTTTGACTACAGAATGTTAGTATTAAGAGAAGTTTTTTTTTCACCCTCTGGCACCTCTGTGTTTTTTTACTAAAAAGACTGAATTGTTCGTTAAACGGTAGCATAAAAGGCAGATTTACTATTAATGCAAGAGTTTAATACATAGGCATAAAACGTTCTTTATTGCAAAACACATAGGTCTAATTTTAAGATATCCAAAATTTTGATAGTAATATTATTAAAGTCGTGAATTTTAAGATGTTCAAATGGAATTATTACTATTTTTGCTGTTTGAAAATTTTTTAATGTGGGATTTATGGTTGTTTATTCTAATGTCAAGATTATTCTTAGCTTGCCCTATGTAAAATAGATTTCATGTATTACATATAAAAGAATAAATGGAGTTAAATGTTTTTTATAATGTCTGCTGTTTAGTAGCTGTAAGGTTGAGAGGAGTATCATTATGTCTACATGTTAATCAGTTAGAACTATGACATTCCTTAATTTCAATATTCTTTTTACGAGCAATAAGTAAAAGTAATTGGGTGCTAGCCTAAATAACAGTAAAGTTTATGGAGGAAAACTTTAACCCTTGTCTTTGTGATGTTAGTTCTAATACTTAAATTTGTAAAACTATTAAAATAGTATAGGCGCTCATAGCTGGTTATTGCATTTCATAATTACAAAACAATTGTTTTTAGAAAAAAAATGTAAACATGCTTATGCTGCTGCCTGAAAAAACATGCTTCACTTTATCAGAACTCGTATTTCTTCTTATCTATTTGGCGAACATGACATGTCCTGACTAGACAATAAGTTTGACTGCAAATTATGTCCTATGGAGCGTAGCAAAGACGACATGATGAGGAGGCTTAAAATTACCCTTTATTTTCCACAATTCACAGGCGCTCCCGCAAAGACCAACCTCTTCTGGTCTGAACGTAAAAATATAAGATTGCTAACTAACTAAAATTTAAATAAGAGCTAAATTTCAATATTTTACGCAGATGATTAACACTAAGACTGGCCTTTTAAATTACTACGTCTGTAGTACGCAAACTGCGGGAAACTACAATACGTCTTTAGCTTTCAAGAGGACTAAAACCTCTGGCCTTAAAGGCGGACAGTAACTGATGGCAAGCTCGCGTGAAAACTCGTGGCAAGACTCCTCTATCTTCTTCTGCTCTGCTCTTGGCAAAAAGCCACAACTTAAACACTTAAGCGTTAGCAAGTATATTTGCATAAACATAGTCAAGCGTTAATTCTAGCCGGAAGTGGAGAATAAGAGATGATAGTAAAGTTTTAAAATAAAATAAACGTTAGTCAAACTTACGATCCTTACAACTTCACCTTCTTCCTTTATTGTGTGAAATGTAAACTACGTATAGAAATGGTGGGGCACATTTTAGCATCCCTAATATGGTACCCATTTAAACAAAAGTGTGTTTCTGAATAATTATTTCTGAGCAAAAATAAAAATGATGTTATATCCATGAACCAGCTGTGATGTTCACACCAGTCGTCATCTAAGCGAAAGTCTTCTCTGTCATGACTAATCGGCCTACATGTATATGTTGAAATAAATATATGCTAACAATTTTTCAGATATTTTGGAGGTGAAAATATGTTTATTTCCTTTCACAGCTATCGATTGTATTGGAAAGCAGAGAATTTAAGCCACATCGAAGTATATGTAGCAAGCGAAAACGGAATTGGGCTACCCCGCCCCCAGAAAAAAACCTAAATCTCTTAGATCACGAAATCTACATGTTTCTTTAAGCAGTCAGAGAAATGAAAAAGAAAGTAAAGAAAACATTTTGTTGCTTGGATATGTTTAAATGGTGAACTAAATTTATTTTCTGACACGTGGCCTGTGGCCCATACAAGGTTTGATATGAATATTAATTGAGAGAAGTTTCTTTCCTGCTGTACACTATGAATATATTTTGGATTATTTTCATTTGTGTGCCAGAAAGTTTGGATAAGCAGAATATGAAAATCATTCATTCACAAATCACGCATGTCAGATAGATTATTTACAAACCATGTTATTATTTTCATATCATATGCATATCTCTGGCATTTTGCAAATGAAGGCCATTGAAAGAGGACTGTTTAAAATGGAGAAAAATGAAAAAAAGGTAATGTCGTGTCTCGAATTCTCTAACTGTGCGTATGTTATTTAATTAATCAATAGTTAGGTATTTTATTTAAATTGAAATTGTGAAGAGCGTAATGCAATATATATTTTGTAATAGTTAAAATCTGTAGCTATTTATTTTTCAACGGTTCTATTCTTCTAACAAAAATAGTGAGCATTTTTCTGAACAGAAATGACTTCTTTCCCCATAGCTTTTATGATAACATATATGTTGTTTCGTATACATTTCACTGTGGGGAATTTGTTTACTGGGTGGTAAAAGGAAGTTTTAATTGGCGTCTTGCATTCACTTTCTTTTGTGAATGCTGGAAGTGTTGAATAAATGACTTTCTTCCGGACTGGATGGTGTCTGTAAATGTCATTGTAAGGGGCATCATTGATTCTTATATCTTGTTTTTCCGCTTGTTAGCTGGGGATCGAATTTTTGTTTCTCACTCTTCTGGATGACTCACTGTTTCCAGTTGGTCAGCAGGTCATTGTACAGCGTCACCTTTCGATTCGTTGAGGGTGCAAAGTTTTTCAGCAAAATAAAAAGAAAAATTTTCGGGTTCGTTACGTTTCATTTTATGTCAATTTTTAGGCCTGTAGTTCTTAGTGGGTGGAGAAACTGAGTTTTCTTCGGAGCTCCTAAGGGTATTTAACATTGTTGAGTTTTGAAGATGTGAGGTCAGTTTAAAGACATCGTGGGACGTTTCCCTTGCTGCGGGCTTGCCCTGCTGCTGGCGGCCTGCACCAGCGAGTTGCGACTATGTTTTCTTTTCCTTGTGCTAATAACTATTCTTTCCGCGAGCTAATTAGAAATTTCCGAAATGCTTATTCCGGAAAAATGGACGTTTTTCATTTTGCCGAAGCTTCTTGTTGTTGAAAACCGCTTTTGTGCCAGCGTTTCGGTCCTGAGACGGGAAATTCATCCTTACGTCGTCGCTTGTATAGTTTCCGTTGTAGCTGACAGCTGAATCACCTGTCTAGTACCTGGTTTATTCTCTTTTAGTTTCTCCATTCATCTACTTCCATTACTTGAGAATTATTGATTTCTGGGCTTCTCCATCTATGGTTTCTACAAGATGTCATCTTTCTTGAACTCTTACTTTGTGCTTATTCCTGAAAGACTAATTCAGGAGCTCGATAAAAGACTCTTCTGCTGATGTCGCCGATATGCAGCAGCTTCTTGTGATGATGGATTCCGTAGGTCTAACTGTGAGTTAGCTTATATTTTTATTCGTAAGATTATAGTATTTGTCAAGTGAAAGTTATTTAAATTAACCTTGTGTATTTGGTAGAAAGAGAAAATTCATTTGACAATAGAGAAAATTGTTAAAGAATTTATAATTATTCTCTAAAAATGTAATTCTGTTAATGTGTAATTAACCATGTGAGATCCACTTTAAATAACTAACTTAATGCTCTAGAATAAAGAAAATAATCCTTTATTATGTTAATTTGGAAATTTGATCTTGATTAAATTGTTTTTGGATAAATTGTAATGATGTTTTGGTGCCAGGAATATATTTAAACTCTTGATTTTTCTTTGAGCAACTCATTTGATTGTTTAAGAATATTTCTTCCATGGTGTTGTGAAGTTTTGAATTAATGAAACTGAAATTGTTGCTCTTGAGTTCATTATAGAATTGACTGAATATGTAATTTAAGTGAATATAAGTAATGTTTTTACTTCCTTGACAAAGTAAAAAGGAAGTATTGTAATTGCTACAAATTTCCATTATCATATTTAAAAAAAAAATATCCATTTTGACAGCTATCGAATGCAAATTAACGATGTTCTTGCGTGACATCTGTACGCAAAGGCACAATAAAGGACTCGTTTTCCCCCCGAAAATTGTAAAACTGATTTAAAATGGATTCTAATGTGATTTTTTCGTGGCGTCTGTGGGTACCTACGTACGTATGTATGTATGTATCTTGGTTGCAATCGGTCGCAGCAAAAGTATATATATATATTTATGTATACATACTCACTTTGTTATTCGGCTCAGTGAGTTCAGATTTTTATTCTTATATGTTGGTAAATTGCTCGTTTTTTGCTTTAAAAATGATTGAATCATCTTGTCCTTATCTTCCGGTTAAGGTTTTTATGCTTTTAGTAAATGTGCATGCAATATATATAGAATTATCAACAATTTAAAAGTTGTTTAAGTGCGGCTAAGCCTAATTATGTTTACGAAAGCAGAATGTTTTGCAGAATAGTTGATTTGTTGCCAATCTAGAGAAACTAAGCTTCTCAACAACAGAGATAACGCTTTGTTTTATTTTACTGCGAATTAAACCATTCTTAATCCATTCTGGAATTTGTTCGAGGAAATAAGTGTTTAAGATTTACTTCGTAATTTTTAATATAGATATTTTGAGCTTTTATGTATTTTTTCCTTGCCGCGAAGTGAGAACTGAATTAATTCTATGAGAAATACCGAATCGTCTGTCAAAAACTGTTTCTTTTTGTTTGTTTGTTTAATTTCTTTTACACATCGTTTTAGATTTATTATAGTATTTGAACAAAAGATGTGGCAACGATTAGGTAATTCTCCAGATGATATACATAATTTTGTGCATTCTAAGTTATAAAATTAATGAGATGTAACGTTGTTAAGTGAACCTAGCGCCAGAGTGCCGCTATTGTAATCAAATATAGTGAATTTTAAAGAGTGCATTTATTCTATTTTGGTTAATGCGCTATCGACGAAGCAGATTTCATTCAATCTAGTAAGTTTAAATGAAATGCAAGAAAAAGTGCGTATAATTTAATATTCCGTAAGAGGATGTCATGTGATGTACATATCAGATTTTTTTGTTTAAGTATTAGCATTCTCTTACCCGAGCACCAAAAACATTTATTCCACTTATTTTTCAGTTTAAGTTTTATTAAATCTGAATTTAAATTGATTGAGTTAATTGCTTCTAAGAACAGTTGATTAAATGTAAAATCAATCACACAGTTCCTCTTTCCTCTCCTCCACACAGTATAGGGTTTAAAGTTTCAGATTATTTTTAGTGGAATTTATTATTCTTTGTTTTAGTTTTTGTCAGATACCAAAGGAAGTTAAGTCAGGCAATTTAAAAACTGTAAAATTTTAACCTTCATAAAATTTCGTTATTTAACAATAACATATTTAGGAAAGTAAATTTAAACGTGATTAAGTAATTTTTCAAGTATGCAACATGATCCTTAAATGACGCATGTAAAATTCAGTTTCTGAAGAGATGATAAAATCCACACTGTGCGATAAGCTGATGCGTTGTTGGCAAAGCACTCGTTGCTCAAAAAATATGCGATGATGAGCAATTCATATAGATATCTGATTTGCTGTATTCTTGCTTCATGTGAACGAGTATTATTTGATAGCAATAGATTTCATATATGCAGACTTCAAATGTACAGTACTCTGTTACCCAAATGATTTATTCTTCGTTTTATGCCAGACAGAATTAAGCTTGTTATTCATTTATTTACGTATTAATTTTTCCTTTATATAAGTAATGTTAAACGTAATATGCATCTTTTAGAAGCACTGAAATTCATTTAAATAAATGTTCATATGTTGAATTGCGGATCAAATATAAGAGAATGTAATGAAGGAAATATTAATGAAAAAGAAAATACTTGCAAAATATCGCACCACAAATGTTCATATTTATCATTTTACTTCAATAAAATATAATTGAACTTACATTTAATAAAAATAAATATATTATGTGTTTTATTATGCTATCTATAAATATTGTTACGAAATGCTCAGCCGCGGTAAGATAGCTTCCCCGCAAAGCGGGCTTAGGTTTGCCAGAAAATGGCAAGGAAAGGCTGGGTTTCCAGATTTGGCGGGATTATGCTCATTTGGCAACAAAATGGCAAACGAATTCTTACCGATTTGCCACAAGAATATTCTTGAAGGCAAGCCTGAAATCGGAGCAGCAGTTTATCGTGAAGTGTATCTTGAGTAGTAGTGGATTATGCTGAGTTCAGTAGTAGTGCTTTGAGTTAAGAGCTCGTGAGCGACCGAACCGAGTAGGAAGCTGTGCTTTAGTGCTTTGCCGAGAAGCTGTCTTCAACGTTGCAACCTGATAGTGTGAAGGTTGTATTGCTGATTGCTTCAGGTTGTTTGTCGTAGTTTTTCGACGAAAGTAACGCGTAAAATACTTTAAAGAAAAATTAAAGCTTTCACTATTACTTTAGGATATATACATATTTAGCTTACAAAGGAAAAAAACCCTATTTATCCAGATTTTACAAATATTCAAAAACTTTTGGTTCCAGTTAAATCTAGGTATTTGGAGGTTTACTGTATTAATTTGCAACAAGAATTATCAATGCACGATAAATTCTTCGTTTCCTTTACCACATCGGAACACAACAATTGATTTTTCTTCTCGACCGTTAATATTACAGTTGCTCTGACTAAACAAAACTCTAACGAATAAACTTCGGTGGAATCCTTTACTTCATGCGCTTAGGTGAGAAAGTTTGTTTGAAAGTGCGCCCAAACTGCTTAAGTACACGAAGTTTATTAGATTTAAGACTCGTGTGCAGTGGTGGATGAAAGTTTGAGACTTTTTATCCATCGTATAAAAACAGCATAAAAATGGAAATCGTGGGTATTCTAAAAAAGACAAAAAGTTTTAAGCACGGTAGTGAAGTTTCTTATATAGGTTTTGCGAATTTTTCATTTCCGGTGGTAGCCCAGAAATGGTTGTAAGTAAGGGTATATTCATCCATGCATGCTTTGAACTACTGTGGAGAAAATTTCATTGAATAAATTTAGAAAGTAAATAACTTGATTTAGTGTACATGTAGTTTGTACAAGTTTCTTTTCATACTCTTATTATTATTTTATTCATTTATTTATTTATTACTTTTGATAGAGAGCGCGATTTTGGAGACTGGAAGGAGATGAATACTTTTAAATAGTCTCAAAGTTTTCCTTACAATAAAAACCCCGCTTAAGTGAAACCCTATTTAACCGGTAGTGAAAAATAGCATCGAACTGCGTTTCGTAGCCCAGCAACTTTTCATTCTTTAGACTGAAATATGTATCTCATAACGAAAACAAGTTACTACAATTTGTTATACATTGCATTTGCATTTTATGTAATTCAAAACCTTATTTACTCGAACGGATAAACCATCTGAAACATAAACATCAGACATACTTGTAAATTAAATTAAAAATGTTTGCTATGCATTTTAAATTCGTTTTAGGCATTCTTTCAGACTATTTTTAGTGGCTTATCAGTGATATTGACGGTTTCTGAACCTGGAACTTTACAATTATTTATAGGATGTTTTGAATGTTTTTTCTTAATACTCTCACATATTTTACAGACCACATTTATTTTGTAAATACTCATGTATTTATGTAAGCACATTATTAATTTGCAAATAGGTATTACAAGTTTTATCCGTATGATTCAATTCTTTTACCCGTATGATTTAAAAGGGACAATAAAAATGGAAACAAAAATTTAACTATTTTTAACTATCTATCTGTCTCTGAATATGTGTATATGTATGTGCCTGGGTGTGTTTATTATGCGCATATATAAATTTATTGCATTATGAATATATAAATACATTGCAATATGTGTGTAATTGTCAAAAGCAGTTATTAAGTTAAACTCAAAATTTGTTTCCGAAATGATTCGAATTTCATTGTACTGGGTTTCAAATGAATATTGATATCATTATAAGATCAGAGATTTATTGTTGACGTTGTAATTGCTAAATACTGTTCTAAGTGTTAATAACTAAAGTAATTAGTTTCACATGCATTATTTATAAATTTATTAATATTGCCCCTATCTCCAACTAATAGGCATGTAGATAAAATATGAAGTTCCTGGAGGAAATATCTGTAAAGGCAAGTAACAATCTGAGTTGTTAACGTGTTCTTGAGTTTCCATAGTTAAGAGGAAGATATAAACTACCGTATGGGGACTATGCAGTGATCATGTTTAAGTTTATTAGTCTACAAAATGTTTTATTAGCCTGTGTAGCATGGATGAAAAATCATCTCCTTATCTCTAACTTTCCTACTTTGATATAAATCCTTATGAAATAATAACAAATTATCATACAGTATTCGGTGCATGTAAGTTGAGGAAATAATTGGACATGGTCTAGTATAGACTAGAACAAGAGAAAACAGTAACAGTAACAAGCTCACGTATAAAATTCTTTATCATATTTATTCACTAGCTAGTGAAGTATAATATTAAATAATATTTCATTTCCTGAGTTTCTTTCTGTTCTTCTAAATACATTTAATGACTTGCATTTACACTAATCATACTGATTTTAAATATGAGAGTATATTCAGGATGACATTTTCATAAAAATGATCTGCCGCGTTTTGTGTATAGTTTTGTTTCTAGCTTTAAATTTCCACATTTACATGTTATAACTTGAAACTTTTCTTAGTTCCTATTTGCTTTTTTTGACGTTATTTATTATTTTCAGGTCAGACTCTTTAACTACACAGCGAAGTACAGTTTCCATCTCTGGGAGATCATCGCATTTTTTGGCGGCACAGAGCATTTCCTTCCCAACCCTGAATCTGATGATTTAGCATTCGAAGAGACAGTTCAAAACATGGTAGCAAACTTTGTCAAATCTGGAGGAGACAGTGTTGGCGACAGTGATTGGTTACGCTTTCCCAAAAAGATGGCCAATTTGGCAAGAAATATCACTTTCGGTGACATCAACAAAACAGAGTGTAAATTTTGGTCTGAAAGCAAACTCGACGTATATGCTTGGGTTAGTTAAAATGAAGAGATTTTATGATAATTTTCCACCATTTTGATTTCTTTTTCGTAAGTCCGCGGATTGGTTTTAAAGAATTAAATGTGCCAAATTGAACATAGGGCTACAACCATACATACTTAAACGGACTATGAACAGTGGCAGAGTAAAACTGTGGTTTCCAAAGATACAGAATAATTAACATATTTAAAGTCATTTCAAGCTTCATGGATTGCTAAAAATTTTATTTTTCAGTGACTTATATTTTATGATCAAGTTTTTGTTTTAAAACTTGAATTCCATCCCTTCAAGATGCAAAATGTAATAGATTTTTTTTCATTTTAATGATTATAATGCTCTTTAGAAATTTAATTAATTTTAAATATATACATTTTTAACTTCTGATATTTTTCGCTAAAATTGAATATCAATTTAACTGACAGGCAATATTATAGATCTCTTATAGATACAGTTAATTATTTTAGACTATTAAAATATGTGTGATTATAGGTAATTCAAAGAACATGAAAGCGATTTCATCTCGGGTTTAAAATTGTAAGGCCATTCAAGATGAAATGTTTCTGTATTTAAACCATAAAGATTACACTAATACAAAAAATGCGTATCCAGTTTATATCTTAAACTCTGTGGTATAAATATCACTGAACCAAATGATAATATATTAATATTTAAATATTTCTGAGGTTTTAAATGCTTTTAATAAAAATAATCGATATTTATTTCTATTTTTTAGGGTAAAATCCCTAATTTAAGAATATAAAACAGTTGCTTGAGTACTTTTTAAATCTGTAAATGGAAACTAATTATGCAATAAAAATGGTAAATGACTGATACATTTTTAATTAAAATTATTGAGGATATTTGGATACGCGGGATTTTGTTTTTAATATCGCAGTCAATTTAAGATTTTAGTTGTTTAAAATTAGTTTAATATTTTTAAGAATTCTATAAGCATTAAGTTTCAAATATGTATTATAAACATAACTTTAACTGCATTATTAACTGCAATGTGCAAATAGAAATTTATCATTTTTTAAACTTTTCACCGTATCCATTCTTTCGACACAAGCACAACATAATAATACCCTTCAAATAACAGCATTTATTTTATGTTATATCTTGCTTGTTTATCTTTAATTGTTTTACAGAACAATCTAAATAAAATCATGATAATTTTAAAGGAACGTATTATACCTAAAATAATACGTAGATGGGTCTGTAATGTTTTATTCTAATTCTAAAATAATAACAACAACGCCTAAACATTGCTTTATAGTTTCATACATAGATATAATAACGAATACCAAAATTCCAATCCGCGGACGGCGTTTAAATCAGTCAGCTTATTCTTATGATATCATATTTCTTTCAATCATCATTTTATAATCGTCCATTTTAAAGCGCTACAACATAAAATCACGAACTTAAAACAAGTGATCGTGTATTGAAGAAGCGTTTAAATTGTGTATATACATGAGATGATAATTCCCTGCATATGTGGAATATTCTAACTCTTATTGTTTGGTTTGTCACGGAATATTCATGAAGAATGGCGCAATATTAAGGCATTCAGCATTCTAGCATATTCCATAGCGCTCCAAAACCAACCAAATGTACAATTTATTAAAAAGGCATTAAATATAAACGTAATAGTAACTAGCCGGAGTTGTTCGAAAGCTCAGGCAAAAGGAATCCACGGTAATTTTTATATTCATTCTGCCTGAACACTCTAATAAATGTTATTCGACATGTTATCTTTTACTTCAGTCTATTTTTAGTCTATTTAAGTATTTGAGAGTTATGAATTTTCAATTTTGGCTAAGTAAATCTTATAAAAAGCAATGAAAACTTAAATAAAATTAGAATGGCCTTATTCAACTATTATTTTTAGTTACAAGCTAAGAGTTATCATATTGCCGAGTCTTAGAAATACAGTGACAGAATTCTATTATTGTAAATCTTCTAGGTTTGCTTATTAAGACGAATTCTTTCTGAGGTATTAGCGCTTGATAATACCTACGTCCTCTTCGTTTCCGTAAGATGTTTTCAATCACAGCATCTGATTCTTAAGTTTCTCTATAGTTATGTCAATTTCAGTTATCACATTTAATTGGCTCTTTCCGTCTGCTCCAACATCCATTGTTGAAAATACCGTTGTCTGATACCATTTCGCCTGAAAATCCATGTTACTGGTCCTTTTTTATAAAGCCCGTTCTGTTAACAGTTTATGAATAAGTTTGAGACTAAGCCTGACTTTATAATATACATTGCAAGAAAAATGCTCAAAATTTCAATTAAGAATAGGATGATGAAATTGAAAAAAGAGTATCCGTTATAAGGTATAAAATTCCTGAGAAGGCAATGAAAATTTAGTTATTGCTAAGTTTTTGAATTTAAAAAACGTAATTACTTGCATTAGAATTTGTTTTCCAATAAAAAATATGGTAAGATAAAGCAAAATTCGGTATACAGGAACACAAAAACGTCTTTTGGTTTACCTATCTGCGAATCAATTTCATTTTTTATATGTTATACAACTGAGTATTATATTTCTTTGAGAAAGGAACATGTTAGTTTTATTTTGGCGGGATAAATTGGAGTTCCTCTGGATGACACGTGTGCTACAAAAATAAAATATGTTTTCAATTTTTAAGAAAGTCTTACTGGAAAATGGATTTGATACCTTTGTTTACTGTCGATATTTGAATTAAGGCGTGTTAGATAGCTCACAACAGACTGTTACTTTTAGAGTCCAAGATTCATACTGAGCCTGCATAGTGTTTTTAATTGTCACAGTTACAGGTGATTTAAGAAAGTGGGGGTTTAAAAATAAAATTGGTACAACAATTGATAGATTAACTTCGCAAAATAATTCTTTTGATTAATTACCTTTTGCATTCCAACTCAAAACATTCACGGTTAGTTTGTATAAATGTTTTACCTATGTCTTTATTTCGGAAATTTAAAATTGCTTGATTGCGCGAATTTTTAACTAAATTCCTGCTTTAATTCTTTCAATACATCCAACCGGAACCACCAATTAAAGAGAAATAATAATATTATTCTATGATATAACCGTAATATTGTTCACTATGACAATTGATTTCCACACATTCACTCTGTTCTCCAGAGAAATTTAGAGGAATGTTCCCAGATTAGTCCCGAATCAAGTGTCTATTTTAACATGGATTCAGTGTTTCGAATCTAAATTTCAACAAATTCAGAAATATATATGCCAGAGTAAGTATGCCTTTTTTGCGCCCTTCTTCGCAAATTATTACACATTTTTCAGCATATTAGTCTCCGTCCTACAGCTATGGACTATTGATATAAACGCTGTACGCCGGTACTACATAAAAGAGAATGTACGTCTTCTCGTACATGTGATTTAAGTAACTTTTTATCTTGAAACCGCGAATGGTAGTTTGGAATCTAATATGGTGGCAAACTTCAAATCTTCAGATTCATCAGAATCCATTTCTTGTTATGATCGTCCTGATTGGAAATATATATACTTTTGCAAATGTGTTTTTATGTAAATGGATGTAATGTGAAAAGTCTTGAACAAATGACTGAATACACTTTGAATTATACATTGATAAAAAAAGGAGAAATCTGAAAAAGCTGCTAACTGCAGAATGATTAATTCCTGAATTTATTAAATTTGTAAAATAAATAATCTAGGTATCTTCATTATAATAATATAATAATTGTATAGTAAATTACAAACGGAGTTCAAAGCCCATTTCTTTAGTTCATTTATTTTTTCTTCTGAAATCATAATTAAATATTTCGCAATTAGTTTCGACCAAATAAATGGTAATTTTCAGTGTTAAGTTTAATGATTCACTTTTAGATTTCGTAACGGTCTTAATTTTTAAAATTAAAATGTCCTCTTCTCTTCAGTTTAAAACATATACTTCAAATTTTCTTTTCCTTTAAATTATTTTATTTTCCAAGTTTTTAATATGTATTAGAAAAGCACAGAATTTAGTTTTAAATAGTAGTTCTGCCAGAAAGGTTTTCGAAACATGCAATATATTTTAAGAAAACTATGGAAAATATTCATAATGAATTAATTGTAAAGTTATTAATTTTCTGCTCAAATAATGTGGTTATAATGAGTTTTTAAAGTATTTTAAAATTTTCCAAGCTGTACCCAATTTTGATGAATTAATAACGATATTTAGCAGTTAAGGTAAGTCAGAAACAAAAACTACTTCAAAAAGTTTTAAGTTATTTATTGTCAGCATTATGAAAATTAATTCTAATAGCGTAACTAAAATTTCAAGTGTGTGTGTGTGTGGGGGGGGAAGATTACATTTTTTGTAGGATTCATTAGTCCAGGCGAACTTATTCCTTTTATATTTTTAGAAACGAATTTTAGCGTTCCGAACTAACTTTTTATTCTATGGGCTTGAAAACATGCAATATAATCTGGTAAAAAATGTAGAATTTTTCCGCTTTCAAATTTCATTATCTTACTTTTCAAAATATGCTTTCCCTTTCAAGGCAATTCACGATTTTGTATAAGAAGATATAGCTTGATATTGCAATTGAATCATTTTTGGAATGAAGGCATGTTATGAACTGAATATTACCAGACATTAAACCTCTAGATAAACTTTCTGATGCTCATCAACTTCAAAATATATTATGCAGCCTTCGAAGTATATAAGGCAGTATTATGTACCCTAACATGAGAATAGGTGCACATCTATGTATGACATTAAACTTATGTGTCGCCATAGTCATCCCAATGCACGAGCAATCACGTGTTCTAACACGATAACTGTGTGCCAAAGCTTTTGGAAACCTGTGTTTCTACATTAAAGGACGTGTTTCTACTTTTGGTTTTCTCCATATTGTCTTTTACGTTTCATCAATGGATTCCTGTATATGTGGAAACATGATTTCAAGATTCTTGGTGCAAGCTTTATTAAGATTGAATTTGTGCTTCAGCTCAAAATATAATGGAGTGTGCCAAAAAAAAACCTGTGTGGCCAAAGTATGTGAGATTAAATGTTGTAAATATATATATTAAATATTTATTATTTGCATGCGTTATTGCTGCATGTATGTATTTCAAGGTGGTGGAGGATTCTATACATACTGTGCTATTTAACAGAAATGGATTTCTTTTCTATTTAATAAAGTTTACGAACATCATGTATTTTGTGATTTTGTTCCTTTCTGTTGTAACTCATCAAAGATTTATCGCAGTGTTGTTTATTGGGTTAAAACAGTAGTAATCCATAAGTTATAACTCCATATCTTGCAAAAAATAAAAGCTTGAAGCACAAAAATGTCAAGTTAACAGTTTATAAATAAATTTATAATTTGAAATTATTTGGAAGATTAAAATACATTTTGGACATTTATAAACACCTGATCAGTTGTTACTATTAAATCAGTGCTAGACGATATCTTTTAGGACAAATCCAGACATGGACTGTGTTTTCTTAAAATGAAATTATTAGTTATCATTGGTTCTTAACAAAGAAGCTAAAATAAGACGCTGCCTTTTCGATCAAGTATTACATGCAATTAAAATTAACAGTAATAAAAATCAGATTTCAGAAAAAAATGTGCGATTCTCATTGCAGTAATTCTAAAGCATTGTTTGTTGTTTTTGCATAGTGCGCTCAGAAGGTATAGTGGTTAGAAGAGCTTATTGTGGCTCCGAAGTTCCCCAGGGCACTCTAAATATATGGCGAGCCAAAACTCTTTCCGAGAGGTAAGGGAAAGATGGTGGGAGACCCTCAGACTCGTCCTCACAGGGTGCTCTGCATCAAAATGGAACTGAGCGAAGTCGTGCTGTCACCTGTATGCTGCTCAAGTATATTGCCAACAACAGGCGCACTGTTGCTATCCTTGCCACGATGAAATTCGTGAGTTGTTCCAATGTTACTGTCAGACAAGAGCTAAGTCACAACACAACAACATTTTTTGACAGTATTTTTAAATTTAAAATGAATTTTTAATTCATTAATAAATTCGTCTAATTAGACTGGAGATTTAAAAAATGATTGGGGAACAGTAATACCCAAATGGAAAATACGTGCTTAGGAAAATCGTACTTTATTAAATTAAAAAATAAATATTTATAATATAAGCAAAAATAACAAAGCTTGGATGATCAATGAAGTGTACAACTTGAGAGAAATGCAACCCTAATTGAAGTAACTAAAATACAGCATTTTTCATGTAGAAGTTATAAGGATTTATCTGTTTTATGACTGTATGTGACTGCTGCATTATTTTGATGCAAATTATAATTGACATTAAAGATTTACAGAGAATGACAATAAATAGCTTTATGAAATTATCTGCTGGATGATATTAAAATTTTAATTTATTCTTTTGCTTTCATCATTAACCTCACATTTCTATAATTTTCATTGGCCAATACCATTATTTTTAGATGACAATATATAGATGTATAGGAAGATCATAACCATACGTGAATGCGCGTGTGTATGTAAAGCGAAATAGTAAAAAAACTCGAGCTTTTGCAAAGATAGATATACATGTATTCAGAATATGAATTTATTATTATACATAAGAATTACATGTCTTTTTCATCATTATTCATTAATACATGAATAATAAAGTCCATACAACAATATTTAAATTTATATGTATTCAAGAGCGCTTCTGAATTTATAAAAATTACCTAAGAGTTCCTCAGCGTGTGAAATGTGTCAAATGTTTACACTAGCAAATTAGAAATGGATAATAAAGATACCAAACACAGTATGAATTTATATGTGCATGTTGAGCTCGGTATAAGATCTGTAACTATTTAGAAATTTGTTACCAAAGTGTGCTCCGGTGATGCAAACATAGTTTTAAACATTGCTACATTTCTAAATATTGATGAGTAAATAATTCTTTATACAGTAGGGAAGTGCTCATGATTTTTTTTATACGAAAATGCACTGGTTGCGATTCAGTTTCGTCAGAGTTCACTGACCGTGATTGATTCAACGCCTCTCCATTCACTGTTAATAATCTTTGCCCGTGATTTCATCCTATTGCTTTGCTGATCTTATTTTCCGTTTGCTGATTCATTTAAAGTGAATGTAGAAATAATGTATGGATATAGCGATGCGTAACGGCAGATCGTATATTCAGTTGAACAATGTTAAACGAATGACGCACACTGCGCATGCCCAAAAAAGAATTTGGCGTAATTTTAAAAGAAGATAAATCTGGTATATGTTTGATGTTCTGTTATCTGGACGTAAACAGTTCGGGGTTTTAAAAATTGTTAGGTTGTACGTTGCTTCATTACTTAGGTGTAAATATCGATTGTAAACTCAAGAACTTTTCATTTATAGTGATTCATTTTCGTTTAAGAAGCATTAGAAAATAGGAAACGTTTACATGATGTTGTTTATTGATTGTACTTCTGAGGAATAAAAGCAATCGATTATTTACCATGCGTTACATACATAAATACTTTAACAACTTAAGGAATATATCTAGTTTA
This sequence comes from Stegodyphus mimosarum, assembly GCA_000611955.2. Taxonomy (NCBI): domain Eukaryota; kingdom Metazoa; phylum Arthropoda; class Arachnida; order Araneae; family Eresidae; genus Stegodyphus; species Stegodyphus mimosarum. The sequence goes on along the minus strand of KK119734.1, from coordinate 382,395 downwards.
AATTACCGAATTAAAGCCAAAGAAATTATTACAAATAACTGATATTAAATGTAATGTTTATGAACAAAATAAACCGAAATGAAATGAAACAGAAGCAAATGCAATAAGCACAAAAAAGGTCTCCATAGTATTGCAATCGTAGAGTCCCTAAGGCCTACATGACGAACAGGCTTGTGTAGGGTTGTTTATTTTTAATCGCCAGTATTTTCTCCCACGCCACTATTGAGCATGCGCAATAAGTGAAATTCGTTAACATTGATAACTCAATTTGCGGTTTGCCATTACGCTATAGGGATTACGTGTTGCAATAGTTAATCTGCTTAGGCATTTCATTAATTTAAGAGAAAATCCAGCGAAATGCTTTCAATTTTAAAATCAGTAACCGCTGTTATTATGATATGCTCTTTCAGCTACTGAATATTAAAATTCGATATTTACTTTTAACATTTAGCATTAGTTTAAAATCCGAATAGTCTATGCCTCGGTAATATTAAGACGCCCATCCTTTAACCTGTGGAAACATTACATTTAATATTGCATTTTCACGATAATTTGGAATGAAGATAAATGACTGCTTGGAGGATTGCCTATCTCTGTTTTCTGGAGAACTATGCAATTTTAATATAATCAGTTATTTATATCTGCTGCTATTAATTAAGGATATATTAAAGAATTACTAAGAAAAATTGGAGTTTAACTAATAACTCTTTTTTCCCGCCAGTAGTGGCCCCAACCGTCCATAGATGTTGGCCACTAATAAGGCCGAAAGCGGTGGTCATTTTATTACGAAGGTATCTAATAGGTAGGACACCGTTGCTTTCTGTGAGGGGACGGACAAATTACATCCATAACGTGTCCGTGATTATAACTCGTACCGTGATTATAACTTCCGTACAGCAGTTAGAGTCACTAACCACTTTCCCATCTGGGTGACTTGGAGATCCATTACTGTATCATGGATTATTCTTATATTTTTAAAGCTCCTACTTGAAATTCGTTCTTCATCAGTTGTCTGATTTGTAACAAATTTTCAATAGTTTATAGAAAGATATTTAAAAGAAGCGGTCATAAATAGTTTTCATTTTGTTATGGAATATTTTCACCATCTTTATCTTACATTTCAGTTTAAGAACATAATTCGTTATATTTAATGTAATGAAAATACTAATTATAAGTTTATGATACACAGTGATGGTGAGCTAAAAACCATGTTGTAATGAATTATTGCATTCCACAGTATGTGCTTTTATTGTGCACTTGATAATAATATCCAACTGAGAAGTCAGGTAATAAACGATTCGGTTCTCAACCAATGCACAATAAATTTATCAATGTCATGCCTTAGAAAAATCTAATAATTAATTATAAGATAAGTGAGTTAGTTGGAATGTCATGAAATAATTAGTGCCTTGGTTTAGCCTAGTATTTAGTTCGCTAGTTCAACTTTTCCTTTGATAATAGGTTTGTGACTCTATAGTTTTAAAATCAGTGTGATTGCAAACTGATTTCCAAACTACTCAATATTTCTATCCTGTCCTAAAAGGGTATAGGTTTCGCCTTGATAAAGACTGTAAATTTCCTGAATAAATGCGTTTATATTGTTTTATTCTTATTATCTCAGAATAATCATCATTTAGCCTAGTATAATATTCTCTGTTGATATCATTTTTGCGCATTATTGTTTAATGCAGAGCTGTTAATAGTTGTGTAAATCTGTAACAGATATTATACCTAAATGCAAATGTTGCAAATTTTATGAATTCTCTAGATTTCCGTATTTGGATATTAAAACATATGCTTTCAAATGTACTATAATGGAAGCTTTTTGTTTCTTCGTACATTTGTATCCTGAAAATCGATTCTATAAGTGATCATTAAATAACTATAAAAAATTTGCTAGCCTATTTTAATACAAAATGAGCTGTTTCATCGGAGATGAAATAATTGATTAACTATTTCCAGGAACAGTTGGAGAGGTTATTGTATTTGAAGCATTGAAGGGAGAGTATTTTGTATCCTCTTTTAGAGAAATTCGCACATTGTTTCTATATATATATATATATATATATATATGTGTGTGTGTGTGTGTGTGTGTGTGTGTGTGCGCGTATGTGTGTAATAATTCCGGGGATATAGAAGAGGATCCAGCTTGCAGTCATCGTCGTGACCGAGGAGCGATATTTTTGTTGCCCAATTAACACCGGTACTTTTTGCGGCTTTCGATAGTGGAGTGGAAAGATGGAAGAAGATGTTAGCACAATACAAGTTCAGTTAATTACCATGTTTATTCCTATGCACATTAGATTCATTCTTCGTAGACAATATACTTTTTGATCTTAAAGAATTACAATGATTTCTCATATACACAGGTTAACGAGGCCGACATCATTTTAGACGGAGAAGCAGAGCAAGGGAGAGATATTAGCAAGTTAGAAGCTATGGAAACACTGTGACGTAATTAGCTCGCCAGAATATTTATACCAGAGTAGTGGCGATAGCAGCGTTCAAGCAGCGTTATGTAAGGTAGAAAAATCTCGAATTTGAGAGAACAGATGAATTCAGAGATAGAGCACCAAATTTAGAACCTTAATTTTAAGATCGCCAATTATTTTTAAAGCAGCTATCGTATTTTATTGTATCTTACACACACATATATATGTATATATTGTATCTGGAGCTGGAAGAGCTTCCGAAACAGAAGTAACTGTACCTAGATAAATTTCATTTATAGTGATTTATAGACTACAGTCTGTCGGTATAGGTATTCTAGGGCTAGTAAAGGAGTGTTTAAAAAATCTTGCAAACTGAAGCACTCTTGAAACATTTGGCTACCTAAACATTGCGAGAAGGACTTAAAGTTGCAGCGAGCTCATTTGAAGCATTCTGCTTCCGATTCTAGTTAATTTTGTTTTCGGTGTAGGCGGGCATACTTTTATGTTTGCAAAAATAACGTTTAACTTTAGATCTGACCGTCGCGGGAAGGTGGACGCGATGAGAGGGCTCACTTTAAGCCTGCATGAATAATTCAAAGGAAATTTCAGTTAATATTTTCCATTTATGTGAGTAATCTTCACTAGTTAGCCTTGAATGCATGACTACAGTGATGTGAAGTTTTGCAACTCAATAAAAAAAATGGTTTGAATTTTAAGTCTGCTGCAAAAAAGGAAGTGAAGCACTACTAGCGGTTATTTTGAAGCTTTCATTTTTTCTCGAAACGGTTTTCTTTAAAATTAAAATATTTAAGCGGAAACGCTACGAGTGAAAAAAATCATAACATCGTTTTTACAAAACATTTTAATCAAATTTCAAAACTAAATATTTTAATCTAATTACAAAACATTTTAATCAATGACAGAAATATAAGGAATAATACTGAAAACAAATATCCATTCAATTCGATGAAACGCCAGAAAAAATAAAATTCACAACTGGTTTTAGCTACTACGCAGACATACATTGAGTGGTAAAAAATATTGAAGACTTCACCTAATTGTTTCAGGTTTAGGCTTGATCACAACTGATAATCATCTGTGGACTAAATAAGTGCATTAGTAAGAACAGCAATAGATTAAAGATATTGCTGCTATCGCTCCTGAGTAATATTAGTCTGTGCACTCATTTCGTTTTTCGTTGCGATTCGATGGTGGCATTGTCAAGTTTCGAAGTAATATTTACAGTTCAGAAGTTTCTATCCACAAATGCTGAATAGAACTGAAGTCACAAGATTGAGCTCGCTATGGAAAAGATTTTAACTCCGAGCCAAGAATTTTAACTTCATTTGAAGTAAATTGTACGTATTCACAAGCCTCTTTATCCTCTTGAATTTTATCATTTGCATCAGGAAATATCTTAGCCATAAACGAATGTACCTGATCAATAAGACTATTAAACTAAACTGGAGTGTTAGGAACTGAGTAATACCATTAAAGTAAACTGGAGTGTTAGAGTGCTTTAAACATATCAAAGTTCCACTGTACTCCAGAAAAATGCTCCCCAGACCTTATTTCACAATCATCTATTTGAAGAGTTGTCATTAGGCAAGAGGCGGTCTATGAATTCGTTCTGTTTGTTTCATATTCTGCCCTTGTGATTTGTATGATAGAGCAGAAAAGAGATTCATCAGGCTAAAAACTCTTTTCCAGTCGTCAGGGGTGTCGTTTTGGAAGCTCTGACGACTTTTAGTGTTTTCTGCGCGCAGCAGCATAACTGCATGGCAGCCGGCTTTGATCCTTTTGTTCACTAGAATTTTATGATCGGCATCTTCTTACTGCTTGATTTTTTTTTGCTACTGTTTGACAAATACGCGCTTCTTTTACACTAACGTTATTTTTATGGCACTGAAAGCGCATACAACATCTTAAAATGATATTTAATGATGCTCACCTCTTCAGGATGTGTTTTCTAATTTGCATTTAATACTTTCTACGGTGGAAGTGTGGAAGAAAGCTCTCCAACTACTTACAGATAATAAAGGTAATAACTGTAATGATTCTAATAATATATACCAGGCACGGTCAAACTGCGGCTGTTCGACATCTTAACTGCGGTCGCAACTTTGCAGCTTTTTGTACCGTTAAATGCGACTTGCTTTGAGTATCCATAAGTTTGCTTGCAAACAGTAACTTAAATTTCTTAAAGCTTGTACAGTAGCTTGATTTCTTAAATTATGTACATAAAAATTTAATTTATTTCAAATTGCGAGTTTGATTTCTCAAATTATGCACATAAAAATTTAATGGATTCAAGCTGCCCGTCGCACGTGTATCGTCAAAATAACACACATAGTTCTATTTCTGTCATTACTATAACAACTATGTTAATTTTAGGGTGGATAAAGGTTATTCGGATAGTAGAAAATATTCAATACGAAGCCAGTTTAAAAATAGTGCTAATTTTTTCCTCAGGTTAATTTTATTTGAGGCAGATTGCTGCTTACATTCTTTCTGTGTAAATCTCTTCCTTCACAACAATAGTCGTGATCTATTTTCTTTTAAGATTTGCTGTTCTTCCTAGAATACTAGTTTTATTTGATCTTTGAATAGCTTTCTAACTACTAAAAAACCTAAGAACTAAAGAAACCTCTTTCATGAGAAGAAATCGCTGCTCACGTGAGGGCTCTTTTAATTTATAAAAGAATTTAAAATCTGAGGATTTTGTTCGTCTTTTTACAAGAGTCGTTCAAGTTAATTCTACGTCTTTGACCATGTCAGCAATTTTATGCAATTTTCTTCAGAATGTTTTGCAACCACTCACACCCAAATACTGCAGTTACATTTTTTGCACATGAAACTCATTTATTTTTATTCGCATTTTACATCTCCCGCAATACAGCCTTGATAATGTTAGACAAAAATCACCATTTACGTAACCATCGGTTAAGTATGTTGAAATTTTGGGGGTTGCGGAGAAAATGGACTCCACTGGATTAACAATGATTTCAATTCTGGTAAAAGTTTTACTTCTGGTTTCTTTATCTGCCGTTATTCGCAATAGAAATCTATCACCTTTATCATCATATCTTCGCTTCAATAATATTGAGAACCATATGGATTTTGTTTCGATATCAGAAAACTGAAGAAATCCGTAATACCTTCGCCAGGATTTGAACTGAATATGCATCCAGCACTCTTCCAGTTACATCACGAAGGCATGCCGAAAGAAGGGAGAAAATACCTTATAGTATAAAACAGTAATTGATCAAACTAGACAGAAACTTCATTTTTACTAACACACAGCTTCTGTCAGAATACTACTGATAGTAAGATCGCTTTAGCTCGCAATTTTTTCTTTCATGGTGCTTGATGAACTTTTCTTTTTAGCCTTCCACAAATATCACATTAGGCTATAACCGGTGTTAGGCGCTCTGCCGCCCGGTGTTTCTAAAACTTTTGCCCCTTTATTCTGCTGTACAGTGTAGCTGAAACCGTTTGTTCTGGTTCTGCTGCATACACTACAGTTATTTAATTAGTTGATATTTTTTATCTTCGTAATCTTTGATCATCACGTATGCCTGGCATCTCCTTCGGGAAAACTTCGTATCCCACAGGAATGTTATACTACTATCCACTCCCTAATCACTAAAAATTTCACATAATATATTGAGAAATTCTGCAAGATTTTTGCCCCATTAACGTTTCATTTTGAAATACGATCTTTCATTTCTTAACGTCAAAGTATCCCCATGCACAGACTCCATTTAAAAAAAATTATCACTTTAAATTGCCGTTCTCTGGAGAACTAAAGTAAATCTGTTGTACTTTTGCCTATGGCCTTTAGCTTCAAATAACACAAATACATGCAACCCGTCTCGCCTTTAAGAGATTAACATAGAACTTCCTATAAGAAATTCTGAGCTTGCCATCGCCCAAGCAGTAACGTTGCTGACCACTGGTATTCCGACCTGGCTTCGAATGAATCCAGGCGAACGGCTGGCTGCGTGGGCGTTTTCGTGGTTCTCTAATACGTTATATGTATACGAACAAGCTTCCCTTAACAAGTCTTCCACGAAGTTATCCCTCCCCTTAGACAGATAGCCCTAGTGTGCTTTGCCTTAATGAACTAAACAAAACCAAACCAAACTTATAAGGAATTCAGAGGCACTTATAGAAGCTGAATGGAAGATTTGACGGTGCCATCATCAAATCTGGAGCTGCAGTTAAATTTGGAATCTTAAACCATCAAACATGGAACTCAGATATACCTGACATCAAACACGCTTACACCAAAAAATATTAAAAGTACGAGAAAAATAGGTGAAAATGAAAAACATATAATGCATCTATTCTGTACAAAAATCCGACTTCTCAATTCTTTAACCAGTATGCAACATTCGCGATTTGCTAGATACTTAATTATACTCGATATCCGTCTCCTGTTTTAAGTGTGTATTCATCATTAAGATAGAGACAAACTGTAGCACTTATAAAGTTTAACGTAGATAAATATTTGAATATTAAATCTCACTTGCTCGACATACACGTAAGGTAATTTCATTTAAATAGTACAAAAACAAATCATCTTTGTAACCCCTATAGTAAATTATATTAAAGAGAAAAGTATAAAACAGGAATTAATTTAGAATTCGAATAACAAAAATCATTGTTATATTTGCAGATTTCACAGCAGCTTCTGTGAAAATGTGCAAATATAACGCTGATCTTTGCTGTTTGAGTTCGTGTTTTGTGAGGAAGCCATGTTTTATTTACGTGGCAAAATGAACTGATATAATTTGATATTAAATTTTCGGAAAATCCACTAGTTACATATGCAACATATTCGGTATTCTCTGAAGATTAGCATTTTCTGAGCCTGAAAATATGATGTCTTCAGACCATTTTGCTTTGCAGACCCTATAATTAATTTCATAGACATGCTTGAAAGAGAAGATTTTCTTATGCCCACTTCTCAACAGGACTTTTAAGTGTGTTTTGTTTTCGTGAATAAAAGTAATTCCTTGTTTCAAGTTTCACTCAATAAAACTAAAAATCTAGGCTGATAGAGCAAAATCTGAGATAAAATTCTCAGATTCATTGAGTATCAAAAGAGGCTCTGATGCCAATCTGTCTGTAAAACATAATATTTAAGTTACAATGTTATTAAGAATGCATGAGAAAATAAATTTTATTGACGTATGGAGATTCTTTTACCATGCGAAAGTATTCGCTGATATTACATTATCATTCTTCACAAAAATACATTATAAAAAACAAAAAAAATCTTTTGACACATGAACGAATAATAAGATAGAGTATGCACCATTATAAACTAAACGAATCTAGAGAGAATGGAGGATAAAAGGAAATGAAGAGTCATTGAAATATCAACGCAAAAATTTGGGGATGGCTCATTTTCATGAATTTGTTATTGCAGAATTTTAACTTATCACGTTGACAGAATTTGTGTTCTGAATTTATGTATGTATATATATATATAGGGAGAGAGAGAGAGAGACAGAGAGAAAGAGAGATGTTGATATACAATAAATTTATTTTCTCTATTCATTTGAAACATTCTTTTATACAAAATGAAAATAAAAAGGAAGCTTGGAAAAGCTTTCATTTCAATTTCGAAATTCCGAATCTGGTGTTTTTCAAAAATGTCTTTAAAATGATATGTTTGAAAATTCTGTCTGAATGGTCCAATCAAATAAATGCAAAAGATAAGACATGTTTGATAAGACAGGTTTCCAAACACAATGTGTCACGACCTTTCTTAAATCTAGAATTAAAATATTAATGAGATAGAGATGCAAATGGCAAAAACAAATGAACAAGAAATTTCTTTTACCTGATGAAATACGAGACAAAGGGATAGTTCAAGCAAACAAAAGCATAGATTTTGGAAGGTGCGTTACTGGTTGTGAAAAGAATTGTCGAATTTGTGTCACTCGGACCAGTTCTCGTAATGAAAATGAAAGATAAAAAGGTAAAATATTTTAGTATTATGGGTCGTGTAAGAGTTGAATTTCAACAATGAAAGTTTAAAATTGTTTGGTAAAAATAGGTTTAACATTTCTAAAAGTCAGAATTGGAAATCTGAAGTTTATCCGTTATTCAGGTTTGTTTGACATCAATACTGTCTTCGAGTAATTCGCATTCGAAAACATATTTAATATCTATCTTTAGCCACACTTGCATACGATTCCATAACTGTTCCGTCAGTGATGCTTTATTAATTCAAATTTACCGTAGGCAAATATGAATAAACCCGTAATTTTAACATAACAATGAATACTTGCTCTTTTTCTAATGCGACAACGAAATTTCATTTTTATTGTTGCTAATTTTTATAAGGAGTACGTTTCAAAATTTAAATTTCGAATACATTGATTAAAAGGTTTCGAATGACTTAAGTTGTGGAAGTATGAAAGGTAACCGAATTTGATTAATTTCTTAAGCTACAATTCCAAACAATTTAGTCTTGCAATCGTTATGAAATTACTCCTCTACGTTGGAACTGCTTGCTATTTTGGAAACAAATTAAAGCATTATTTATTAAATTAACTTCTTCTTAATAGCTTGCATGAACACAATTATTGAAACATTTTCATCTAGCAGCAATATTTGTAGCTGCGTGTGCAATGACCTGATCCACGAATAAGTATTCTTACCATTGCTAGAAGTAGGCTTACTTGACTTTTTCATTAATGCTAATACTCGGACCGTTTGTCACGATTCAGGGTTACTAGTTAGATCACAATAAATCAAATCAAATTTAAAAAACACTTTGGAATTTGAACGCACTCTGATTTTACTTGGCATTCTCTCTACTTTCAAACCTTCTAATATTTTAGATCTTTTCAACAAATAAAACGATAGTGTAACAACTTAGGTGTTCAAGTTGACCTTTCTGTCTTTCCATGCATTTTCCATTTTCATGTTCTAATTTTAAAGTCTTCTAAATTTGAGGATTATCTAATGTCTTGTATTCTCCTGGTATGATCATTTTACGTAGAAAAAAAAATTTAAAGTAATGTATTTAACTTGAATCTTACGGTTAAGTTGTAAGGAATTTAAGTTCACTAACGTTTATTTTATTTTAAAACTATGCTATCATCTCTTAATTTCCACTTCCGGCCAGAATTAGTGCGTGAATATGTTTATGCAAATTGTACTTACTAACGCTTAAGTTGTGGCGTTTTGCTAAGTAGTAGAAGGAAGGAGAGAGAGCCTTCTTGCTACGAGTCTTCACGCGAGCTTGCCATCAGTTACTGTCCGCCTTTAAGGCCAGAAGTTTAACCCTCTTGAAAGTTAAAGACGTATTGTAGTTTTCCGCAGTTCGCGTACTACAGACGTAGTAATTTAAAAGACCAATCTTAGTGCTAGTCATCTGTGTAAGATATTAAAACTTAGCTCTTATTTAAATTTTTGGTTAGTTAGTAGTCTTATATTCTTTGACGTTCAGACCACAAGTGGTTGTATCCCGAAGTTCAGGAAAGTATGTAAAATCGATAAGCAAATAAAGGGTAATTTGAACCCTCCCTATCTTTGTTATATCTTCTACGCACGCATGACCATAGCTTTTAGTAAGCTCCCTGTTTCTACTCAAGACTACAGTTATGTTTGCGAAATCAATTAAAAGAAACACTAGTCCTGATAATGTAACTAAGAGCAACCGCTGGTTACCTATCAACTATCTTGTTAAAATAAACTCATAATGCGTTAAATAAACTCATTATTTCAAAGCTCAAATTCTTGTTAAAATAAACTCATTATTTCAAAGCTCAAAATCTTTAAGTCAATATCTTCGAGACGGAAATGAGATAATATCCTCCTTAGTGTCTTGGTATAAAATAAAAAAAAAAGATATTTTTCAATAAAATGCAAAAATGCGATTGATTTTTAAATTCTACAAGTACTAATTCTCTTTAAAACAAAGCTGTATCCTCTGTTATTCTTGAAAACACGTCTATCTCAACACAATAATCCTTAACTCTAAGAGATAGCGCAAACTCCTTTCCTTTAACTACAAATGCATAACACCTCAAAACACCAGGGAAGGATAATCCACACAAGTAAGAACTCATTGACCAATTCAAATAAAATTACAAATCTAATCCTATAATTCAAATAAACATAATTAAGTCCACATCTTCAGTGCAATAAGTTACCCAGGTTCGTGTTAGAAGAGCCATGTCTTCCCAAAGGATCACATGGGGGACCTGATAGACAATTAATAAAATAAACATAAACAAACATTTATATGCCCCTATATGAAACCAATATGAACACCCTATATGAACATTTTTTAAAAGCACTCACATATTATAAACGCATATCTAAAAAACAAATCCTAAACATACCAATTTCCCTTACCAAAAATGTAACAATAACTTCATAGAGATTTAGTAATTAACTTAATGAAATTTCTTAATTTAATGTTCCATACCTACACAGTCCAGTCACATTAATGTGACCATCTGTCAAAAGCCAGAATAACCACCTTTCGCAGAGCGGACTGCTGCGAGACGTGCAGGAAGAGAGTCACATAGGTCCCTGAAGGTGTTCTCTGGGATGTTAAGCCATGCCGACTCTAATGCCGTGGCCAGCTGCGCTAGATTACGCGGTTGAGGATCCATGGCGCGAACAACTCGATCGAGATGGTCCCACAGATGCTCGATTGGGTTTAAGTCAGGTGAGTTTGCTGGCCAGGGGAGGACGGTAAACTCATCCTGGTGCTCTTCGAACCACGCACGTACACTGGCAGCTGTATGGCACCTCGCATTGTCCTGCTGGAAGATGCCATCATCCTGAGGAAAAACAATGCGCATGTAGGGGTGAACATGGTCCGCAAGGACAGATGCGTACTTGTATTGATCCATTGTGCCTTCCACAATGATCAGTGAACCTAGAGAATGCCAGGAAAACATTCCCCAGACCATAATGCTCCCGCCTCCAGCTTGGACCGTTCCGGCAATGGTTGCAGGGTGGTTCCTTTCAGAGGTTTCACGCCTTATACGCCAACGTCCATCTGTCCGATGGAGCATAAAACGCGATTCATCCGAAAACGCAACCTGTCGCCACTCAGTGGACGTCCAGCTGCTGTACTGGCGTGCAAATTCTAGCCTTCGCCGTCGATGAACAGCAGTCAGCATAGGTGCACGAACCAGGCGTCTGCTTCGGAGGCCCAGACGCAGCAATGTTCGCTGAATAGTACTTTGGGAGACACTTTTGGTAGCCCCTTGGTTCATTTTGGTGGTCAGTTGCTCAACGGTAGCCCGTCTATCTGCCCGAACGCATCTCCGCAACCGTCGTTCGCCTCTGTCATCTATGGCCCGTGGTGCACCACATTTGCCACGTCGCTGATTTTGGACAGTCCCATTTTGCCATGCACGGTACACTTTTACCACGGCGGCACGCGAACAGTTCACAAACTCAGCCGTTTCGGAAATGCTTCCACCCTTGGCCCGAAAGCCAATGATCATGCCCTTTTGGAAGTCGGATAAATTGCTTCGTTTCTGCATTACGCCAACGATTGAAATGTTTTCCGAAGCCCTCACACACCCTTTATATACGCTCAACTGCACTGTGCTGCCACCTGCCTTCTGTGATTGGTTATTTAACTCTGACATGGAAAGTACGTGGTGGTCACATTAATGTGACTGGACTGTGTATTAAATCAGTGCTATTTTCTTGTATGAAACATTAAAGTTTTCCCTCGTCCATTAATTTATTTTAAGGTAAAATTTATAACAATTAAACATTTTGAAAATTCAATTTCTCAATTATTAATTATATAGCAACAAATATTTAAAATTTTCATCTAACGTTAAAAATGACTGATCATTCTTCATAAATTAACCTTTTAAAATCCTAAAAATAAATAATAAGGAGGAAATAAATTTACTAACTGGCTCAGAATACTAAATTCTCCATAAATGAAAATGTAGACCTTCGATCTAAAATCTCCTCGCCGATAAGCACGTTGATTCTCACATTTGCTTAAAGGGTCCATGACGACTAATACGCTTGGGCTGATCACTCTATCCTCAAAATTAATAGGGGAATATGGTACTAGAAATGATCGGCCTCTCCAATTATTTTCCACCATCATAATTGGTGATGTCCAGAACTAATTCTTTCATTGAAAACTGCACAGGTTGCAGGACTAGTTACACCGTCCAGAAGAATATCAGGAGAATGTGGAAACTGAAATGATTGTCCATCAGGTGTTCACAAACTCGTCAGACAGGACCTTTCTTTCTTTGGTTTGTTGGAGTTTTTTCTCTAATTTAAAGTTTTCAATGTTCAATAACACATGAAAGTCAAGAATAAGGAAAAACAACTTTAAATCATAACACTATAATAAATACTGCATGGGTGTAAAATTTGTGTGACAGACAAGATATAACAACATTTAGACTGTAAAACCTGTGTGTTCAAATATAACAGTAAATAGTACAAGATAATACTCCAACAGTAAAGTATTAACAAAGCGTTGTGTTTCAATTTGGGCAATAACCCGTTCAAGTTTTAATTAAATTTATTGGGTCCAGTGTTCTAAGTTATAAGTGAAAACATACAAGTTAAGTTAAATTAAATATTTCATTTATTAAAGGTAAACAGAACTAGTAACAATATACATTATGTGGTGGTAGTACACGTGTTTAAGTGAGAAAATGAAAAGACATACCAATTACACTACAAGGAGGGGATCCCCAACACAAAATCACAATTACTTAACAGCGTACATTGAAGAAACGTTCTGCCATATTGAATCTAAAAAGAAAAGAGAATGAAAGTTAGTAAAGCTGAGCAGGTAATGGAAGCTTCAGAGCCTTCCGTCCCTTGTATCTGGGTTTCGTCCTTACCTTCTACAGAGGGCAGTTGAATACAACAAAATTGTCAGCCATAAATATTCTAGAAGGAGAAAAAAAAAAACAAGTTAGTAGTGGTAATTTTTCTTGAGCCATCCGCCCCTTTTATCTGGGTATCGTCCTTACTGCGTCGCCGACCATCGGTGGTTTTCTCTCCGCAAATTCTTCAGCCATCTTTCCACTGTTAACGTAGACAGCGGGACGGAGCGACTGCTTTCTGGTCTGACGACAACCTTCAGAAAAAATTTCCCTCCTCTAGTAGATCGCTGTACGCCCTTTTTCGTCTTCTCGCCAATCTCTCGTTTGGCGATCCGAGACGGTCCACAACCAGCCAAGTGCATGGCAGCCCCAGGAGCGGAATCAAAAACTGGAAGGTGAAGCAAGGGGGTTGGTTTGACAGAAGTTGGCGAATAATCGCCGACCCTCCAGGGTCATTAACCTGACAGCAGGAGCTAATATCGACAACCTTCAGAAAAATTTTCCTTCTCCCGTCTGGCGCAAACTTCAGAGTCTCCTCTCCCTGGTAGATCGCTGCACGCCCTTTTTCTTCTTCTCGCGAATCTCTCGTTGGGCGATCCGAGACGGTCCGAAACCAGCCAAGTGCATGGCAACCCTAGGAGCGGAATAAAAAACTGGAAGGTGAAGCAATGAGGTTGGTTAGACAGAAGTTGGCGAATAATCGCCAACTCTCCAGGGTCATCAACCTGGTGCGAATCACCCCGACCCCTCAACCTTGGCGTGGCGTAGCTGCATACAAAACAAGCTGATTCAGCAGGGTGCAGATTTCGCATTTGACGAAAGATATTTCTCAGACCACTGTCTGGCAGGGCAAGCAAACGTCAAAACAAAGTCGTAAATCTTGATTTCCCAAATACAACGTACAAGTTTTTTGAAAAGAATTAAGGATTTCCTTTTAAATACTAAATTAATAAAGACCGAAGAAAATTTCTTCAATTGAAATATAAAAATTACATAGAAAAATTTTTATGTTTTCTACAACTCCAAACACGACCACCAGAGTCAGAAAATATGGATTCCAGCTTAGTAGAAAGAGGGGTACGATAACAAAACCTAATTAAACCTTAACACCAACTTGTGTAAGGCAAAAAACTTTAAAAGTGTTTTTAAAAAAAATTGACCATAAGGGTCAACTTAACAAGAAATTAAACATTAAGCAAACAAGTTAAGAATAAGTATTAACTAAACAAAAAAATTTAAATAGTTAACCAAACTACCTTAAGGAAAAAGAAAAAAATAAAATTACTCAAGCAACTTAAATTCAGAGTTAACCAAAACTGTCAAAAAATTAAATGACAACAATTACTTTTCAACAAGGCAAAGAAATTTAAGATCAACAACAAAATAAAACAAATTAATAACTTTTAAGTCTGATAACAGAATTAAGATAAATCATTACAATTAAGATATTTTAATTCAACAACTAAAGTATAACTAAGTATGTATTACATAACAGGTTTCTTTCATACAGGTAGAGGTCACATTTTCGTAGTTGTACGCACCCTTTCAAGGAATCAAACATTTTCCCTCATCACTCTCAGCCACGAGACAAATACTGAAATGCCAAGTTTTTAGCTTTCGAAACCCAAGCTGAGAATAGAGTGCATAGTTCTGCAGTGACCACGACTGCTGCAAATATATAAGACAAGAATAGCGGACTCGCTTACAGCGGCCGGTTCCAGGGCCGCCGGGAGCAGTCGAAGCCTTTCATTTCTCTCTCTCCCCTTATTTTTGTAATGTGCAATAAGGTGAAAAGTTCCCCTTCTCTCGTATAACAACATTTAAAACCCTATCTAAAATTAGGACAACTTCTAAATTCACCATCGGCTCGAATTATTTATAAATTAATATCTACCTATTCAAATACTTTTCTTAAACACTCTTCAACCAACGAGAAAAGAATAATAACCTACAGCTATTTTCTAAGTAAAGTCTAAACCTCTTTTAGAAGTGTCATACTCTGTTATCGCGCAAAACTTCAAAGAATGTTTTTAACCTTAATTCTGCCATAGCTGCGAAAATGGTCGTAATAAGAAAAATTTCAAAATTTTCCACTTCACACAAAGCGTCTCCAAGAAAGAAATCCCTATACAGTTGTCTAGCGACTTATGACCCGAAGAGGGTGGTAGCCTAGGAAAGAAAAATCACCTTCTTTTTAGTTGTACAATCCTTTTTTCTAGGTTTTTAAGAAATGAAGCGTGTTCAAGAGAAAACTGTGTTTAATTGATAATATATTAAATACATTAAGAATTAGCACACTAATATTAAATTCATAAATTCACTATGCACTGTGGATTAATGCACAACACTCCGTGGATAGGCGTATTTTATTATCTAACCTAATCTCTGACAGCAGCAAATTACAAATGATTTCTACTTAGCGATGGAATTCGTAGGATACGGTTTAATTGTCTGACTGATTTGATCACTTCCTCCTCTTCATACATCCCGCTTAAAAGTACCTAAGAAGTCTTCGAACCCATTTCTTAGTAACCAATATTCTCATGATTCACTTACTTTGCCTTCAGCTTATATTCAAATACTGAATCTTCCTAGTATGCCTACAAACTATTCTTAACAGTTAAACGTTATTATTAAACGTAGCTAGCAGCTCTTTGAGCACTTTATTTTATTTAGCGATGCAGCTTGGTTAATTTAGATTGATTAATTGATTTGAAGTCATCTGATTCATTGACGCCCAAACGTAAGTAGTTCGGAAAATATATCTATGGTTTACAGAAAAATATGAAAAACAAGAGTTATAGTAAACTAAAGTTTACCAGTCTGGAAAACATGGGTATTAGCAAAACCAACTTTGGAGTTATTAATCTTAAGTTTTAGCAGCGACTAAGGAATAAATGACTGTTGCTGGTGTTGCATAGACAATGATAATATTTCTAAATGGCATTTAAATCTGTCAGTCTGAGAATACTGAAGACAGGTTGGGACTGCGGGAAAAGGGGGTAAAAAATTCTGGAATTGCATATTCTAGAACTGATTTTTAATAAATTTGGGGGTGGAATTGGATATGCAGACTTTTAAGCTTTACGTTTCCTGGCAAAGAACCACCCCTATCTATAACTTTATGTATGAGTATTCCCAAAGCGGCTTGTATGTGATTATGCTGAGAGATAAGGATTTAACAAGAGCAATAAAAAATAAAGAATTATAAATATAAAAGAAAAGCATGAATTTTAATACAACAGGCTTATATTTAAAATTATTGGATAAGTCAAATTGGAAATGTTTAAAATTTAAAAAGAAAATTATAACCGATAAGTAAATCTGATTTATAATAAATCTCCAGAACATAAGACGTTACATCAAAGTTCTGCAGAGAAGATGAAAATTTGAATAATACTTCTGCAGAAGAATATGCAAGATGGAAAGAGCTTCATCAATAATTTATTTACATTGAGAGAAACATTATTAAAATCCCAAGGGAAATTAATTGTAAAAGTGAGAAAATGTCACCTGGGTACGAGGGAAAATCTTCTCTCTTTAAACGGGCTATGTATTCCTAGGAGAAAAAATATACTATGATGGAGTCGTTTCTTTTTTTACGTAAATTTTAATTTCGCTGTGTAATAAAGCAAAGTAAATATCAGTTTCGTATGCTAAGAAAATTTGTGACAATCTTATTTGCTAATTTCGAAGAGCTTTTTTCTCAAACTGGTAAATTACTAACTGTCGAATTTTTTTATAAAAAGATAAGAATTTCAGAACATTTCGAAATGACCTTCTAAGTATTGCAGGAGAAAATGTTAAAAATACAAAGAATTATTAGACATCATGAAATACTAAGAATTAGCTTAATATTAATATTTAAAAGTACTACATTTTAACTCGTAAAATTGAAATGTTTCAAAAATTTAGTCCGTAACAATTCAGTCTATAGTGTTTTTATATAATATCTCAGCTAAGGAAAATAAAGTGCACTGGATTAAAATATAACAAACTCTTAATGCTCTAATATTATGAAACATTTTAAGTGGTACTATGTGTTCTTAAACGGGATTTCTAAAGAAACATTACGCAGTTTCAGATAAGCAAATATTTTTTTCTTAATTGAATAATTCCAGTAGCAACAAAAAGTTGAAATTTGAAAGTAAGGGACGTTTACATTTCACTCAAAGTAACGGTAAATAACTCTATAGTTCAAGTGATATAAATGGGGAACAAAATCACGAGATAAGAATTTAAATTATTATTTTGTGCTCCACAGCTTTCGGTTAAATCAGACACATTCAAGTTGGTAATTAAAAACATATGCTAAAGGAAGGCAATCTTTCATTCTAGATGCAATTTAAGCTGAAGTAGAGAAACAAATGTGATAAATATAATAAAGACAATTTTGCTAATTTAAACAAATACTGTGTTTAACCCTCTAACAGGCAAGGTCGTTTATATACGGCCTAGAATATTTTTAATGATATCTGTAAGAACGTATATATACGTGCATATTAAAATATGTCAAAGAAATTAAAGCAATATATTAAAAGAACGTAAATCCATGTATAAAATGCCGGGAGAATTTTTACATTAAATCAAGAAAATAAATTTTTCTGATAGTAGTTTTGGGAAATTTGTAGTTTCTTAGCGAAAATCCTGCCGATCAGAGGGTTAATATAAATGACTCTATGTCGAAGTCGCTATCGAATTTTTCGGATCTAAAACACTACCTCCGTTACTTATTTTATATGTATATAGGCCGGTAGGAGGCAAAATTAAGTCTTTTTACACTTACATAAGGCTGAGTATATTCCTTTGAGAGTTTGATGTTAAAATGGAAAGGCAATCCTTGGTTTATCCTTTCTCACAATTTCGTCGAAATTATTTAATTTTCATAACCAGCTTATAGTAAATTCATTTTTACCTTCTCACAATGGCTTGTCAAGTACAACCCATTTCACGAGTTCTCGCTAATTCATGTCAATATGCTAACTGTTAAACTCCAAGAATTGTTGTTGAAATCGACAGGATACTTCCACTATAGTATAGGATACGTGAAAAACATTGAGAATGTTTTTGGGAGTATTTGTCATAATTAGTGTACTATAAGTCTCTAAGGGTTGTTTGTGCCGCCTAGTTTAGTTTAGTTTAAGTTACTATAAATTTTCGAATTCAGAAGAAGTCATAAATCACTTCATATAAAAATAAAATTTCATAAAAAAGATAAAAAATAAAAAAAATAAAACTGAATGTCCTTACTTCCTGTAACATATAATCTGAGAGTAAAAATATGCATAAAACGAATATGCTACCAAATGCTTTACGTCGTTAATGCGCATTGCTTGTTATTAACATTAGGCTTATATGCATGTTTAATATCAGTAATGGGCAATAACAGAAATTTCTAGAAGTTTTCTTAATTACTACGGTAAACATTAATTAAATACAGTAGACTTCTTTCTTCAAATTCATAGGCATAGGCAAATTTACGTAACATTTCTATCCTGGTAACTCATGGTAACTTTTGTTAATTAAAGATGTACTTATATTGGTAAAAAAACTTGCATAATAGTCGATTTATACAAATTTGCTCACAGAACCATAAAAATGCGTATAAAAGGATTTACTAATACTTTAGGATTCATAGGAACTTTTTATATTTCTGGCAATTTAACAATTCCAACTAACTTATCTTGGACAACATGAATTTTAGTTGTTCAGTGAAGAGTGGAGACATCTCTTGAGCACGGCTTCATTTCAACTGACTACTTTTGCGTATTATATCCTGAAAATATCTGCATTATGAAATACGCATTTTTCTCTAAAAAGTGAAGCAATTCAAAAAATAATTATTCAAACCTGGAGATGATTTTTTTAGAACTAAGGATTTCATTACTGCTTTTTCTTAACTTGTTGGTTAAACGAGATTTTGCTGAAGGGAAATTCGCTTAAGTAGTTTTTCATTCTAAAAGGAAAAACTAGCCAAAAAATGTGCGAAAATTAACTACCCATGAATTTGAATGAAGTAATCCTTTTTATAGATCAATATTTAGAGATTTTAATAAATTCCCTCAGATTTAGGTACCTTCGCTTTTTTTTTCTTTTTGCCAAATCCAAAAATATTAAAATATAAAAACAATTACCTGTATGCAATACTATTTGGCGTAGAATATGATCCAAATTTTTATCATCTATAGACATACTGATACTAGTAAACGACTATATTCTAACATCTACTTAATCGACAAAGGGAATCTACATTGCACTTAAACAAGCTACAGAATAAAACTACTGTGTTAGTCCTAGAAGATAGTATTTATGAAACTGTTTGGCTATGTTAAATCATCAAGCTAAATATAATAATTTGAGAAACGTAATAAGTTATTTTCAAACAGCTGTGTAATTTATTTCTAAGTGCCGTTATGACAAATACATTTTACTTTTAACAGAATAGTAAATTTAAATACCTGACCAGAAAAAGAGGCTATTATGCAAAGATGATGCAATTAACGATGTTGCAATTTTCAACGGCATTTAAGGTAGGCGAGACAAATGAGGCTACTTTAACGATGTTTATTCATAATACAATAAAATGACACACCAATAAATTGCACTAATGACACTAGAAAAATTATTTTAATAATGGAAAAAAAAGAGGACAAATAACTTTTCGAAACCGGAAAGGAAAATGGAGAAAAGTGACTTCTTCCAATAATGGCCTTCGCTAATACAAGGAAAATACTGTCTTCGAAGATAATTAATGCAATGTTTCATTTTAACAGATTCTATGATAAAGATTTCAGTAATTTACGAGAAGATTGATTTAATTAAATTGATTTGCATATAATTTGATTATTGTTCGCGAGAACTATACATATGATATCTAGAAAAGCAAAAACAAACTCTCAGTAAAATGAAGTTATTTCAAAAGACCATGAAGTAAATGAGAAAAATATTCTAAATGATTTCTGTACTAAATAGTAATAAGACGTATAAAGATTACGAAAGAGAGATATTGTCTGTTTCCAGGCTAATATTTTGTTAAAAAGAACCACTAGCGGCCAAGCGATAAAGTCGCTGAACACTGGTAATTCGGTGCAGGGTACGAATCTTGGTGAAAGGTTTGCCTGCATGGGCGTTTTTTCATGACTTTCCTCGTGTTTAACATGTATATGAGCCATATTATCTTTGAAAAATCTTCCACGAAGGCATCCCTCCCCTTAGACAGATAGCCCACGAGAGCTTTGCCGTAAACGAAATAAATGAAACCTTTAGTTAAAAATAGGCTGGTGAATTTTGTTACTTACAGACTTTGCAAAATCAGAATAACTAAAAAGATATAACCACTTTTATAATCTACGGCGCACTTAAAGAAATTCTTGTAAGCTTGCGACTCAAAAATTAACATTTCATAAGCTACTTTATTAACACTCACCTGTTAAGATGAAACACTTATGCATTTGTCAAAATGCACTTGACAAACAATACAGAATTTATTTTCAAACTCATCAGTTTGTTCCTCTATCTAGTACTAATTATTAACTTTGGGAGAAATGCTAATTTGCACAAACTCAAATTAAAAATGTTGGCAAAATCCTTATTGCAATTTTTAATATTGCAGGTTAAGCTTTATTCATAATTACAAAATGACGATAGTTGATAGTATAAAAATTTTATTTCAAGATATATTTGCTCAATATATCCCCAAGTGAAAGAGCAAGGCAAATATGTGTGACGGTTGTTGCATACGTTTGCTAATTTAAACTCCCATTAATTGTGAAGCGGTTTAACTGTTTATGGCCAAGGGCGCCAGGACTAAACGGCCTATGAGAGACGGCGTCTTCGTTTAGAAACAAGGCTCGCGCTTATGTTACGCTCGGAAAAATCACGAAACTCCTACGCATTTGCCTTGACTGATTAGCGGGCAGTTTCAAGGTGTAAATCCTAAACTAAATATTGATGGGAAAATATTAACATTTTGTACAGTCTACTAGTTTTCTCATAAAGCCTTTACCAATTTCATAAAATGCATATTTCAATAGGAAACCTTTCGCACTACATATATTGAAGCATGGTGATACTACAGTGTGTAATAATATGCTGCTTCGAAACACTTCCCTAATAGTGTCGCCAAGTTACCATTTTCTTACAAGTGCTTTTTATCTATCTATATCTTCTTCATCCTCATTAAATAAAAACTGTTTAGGATGAATGCGAAACGGGCTTCAGTTTCTAAAACTCTACAAATTTAACCAGAGCAAAAAAGTAGGCTTTAGAATATTAATTGCAGTTAGGACAGCTTCTATAATTTGCGTTTTGATGTCTCTATTCTTCACGTACTTCAAATAGAAATACTTCTAGCAAATATAACTATTCATGTAGGATTATATTTCAACATATGTACTGCATTATACAAAATTGCTTCTATGAATCAAGTGATTAACGCTGAAGTATTATTAATTAAATATAAAAGAAAGCTTTATTGAACACTTAACTCTAGTGAAAACTAATAACTACAAATATCAACGCATTTCTGATATTTGAACAAATTGTTATACTTATGCAAGGCAAGTGGTAGGTAAATGCGAATTTTTGTCTGCTTAAACAACATACTGAATTTTTTTCCCGTTTATAATTGAGTGTTCAAATTAGTATTTGGTCGAACCGCCCCTGGCGGCAATGCATGCTTGAATTCATCGAGGCAAGTAGTAGTAGAGGTTCCTAATGTCATCCTGTTACACATTCTGCCAGGCATTCATCAGTTGTCGCTCCAGATCTCCGATATTTTGTGCTGCCCGAATTTGGCGGCCTACCATGTCCCAGACATGCTCGATTGGTGAAAGGTCTGGTGACCTTGCTGGCCAATGAAGAGTATCAACCGCACGGAGACAGTCCAGAGATATGCAAGCGGTATTTGGCCTTGCATTATGTTGTTGGAAAATAGCCCCAGGATGAAGCGCCACGAAGGCTAATGCAACCGGGCGCAGGGTGGTATCAACTTATCGTTGAACTGTTAAAGATATACGGAGAATAACTAAAGATGCCCTGCTGTTGTAAGAAATAGCGCCCTACACCATCACACCATGGGTTATGGCTGTACGTCTTTGTAAAACAAAGGCTGATTGGGACTGCTGGCCCCGTCCTCTCCAGACACGAACACTGTGGTCATCTGCTTCAAGAGCGAAGCGGAATCATCGCTAAACACTATACGATGGCAGTCTGATGGCAGACATGATGATCGGCTACGACACCACTCCAGACAATTCCGCCGATGTTGTGGGGTCAAAGGCAAACGCCTTAAAGGCCCCTGTGAGCGTAACCTCGCCTCAGACAAGCGCCGTGAGATGGTGGACGGTATCACGGGAGGTATAGATGTGGCTGTAATTCGTTGAATAGTCCACAATGATACCGTTGGGGCGGTTCGGGCCTGGCGAACAATCATCCTATCTTGCCTCGCATTTGTGCTCCTTGGCCTTCCTTTCGTTGGCAATTT
The DNA here is from genome assembly GCA_000611955.2 of Stegodyphus mimosarum. Lineage (NCBI taxonomy): Eukaryota > Metazoa > Arthropoda > Arachnida > Araneae > Eresidae > Stegodyphus > Stegodyphus mimosarum. Next base: position 359,617 of record KK119734.1, on the reverse strand, counting down.
CCTTGTAGCAACCATTGCTGCCAACATCTTTGCACAACAGTGTCTGTACGCTTCAGGTGGCGGCTTATTGCTCGGTATGACCACCCAGCTCCACGCAAGCTGGGTGGTTGTATGCGACTACGTTCGAAGTTCGACCACAATGCGACCACGTTCGAAGTTGTTTAATTGTCTGTAAGGTCTTCGATATCGTCATAATGGCATCTTTAGTTGATTCTTTACGGAATTACAGTGGCAGCAACAAACAAAAGATAAATTTTCCGCCTCTTTACTGGTTTTATACATTGCTCACTAGAAATGCGTGCTATGATCGCAATTCCTGTTCATTTGCCTTGAAACTGATCATTCGCATATTCGATCAAGATGTTTTTGCATAGCAAATTTCGTCACGATCTCAAACGTCCTTCTTGGTGCTTCGATGTTTTTGCAAAAGAGTTTATATGCTAAAATTAATGGAAAGGTGGAAATGATTACTTGGGGTCTAATACTTAAGGTACAGTGTCAAACGTTCTTGGGAATAACCTGGTCAGCTCCAAAAATTATCTGCATATTGATTATTTAAAATAAAATTGCTTAAAGATAGTGAACTGTAGGGATATGAGAATTTCTCTGTAACAATTTCAACACACGAATTGGAAGAATAGGTTCTGTTTTCTAGTGTCCAAACTTATACGAAATAATGCAGTCTGACTACAGTTCGAAAGAATGTCAAGTATCTAATACTTAGAGGCAATAAGTTTTACTCGCCGAAACAAAGAATATTGCATACTCTTAGGTTAAAAAATAGTCATTTTGATAAGAAATCTTTTTCACATTCCATTTAAAAACCGTGATTCAACAACCAAACAAGAATGAACATAGCTTGACCAACTGATTAAATTTTATTATGAACTGGCTAGATCTCTATTTTATTTAGACAAACATAATTGTATTAAAAACAGTTAATGAAATATAGCTGCATAATTAAATGTGATTAAGTAAGTACAATCACAGTAAGTTACTTCTGGCTTATCTGTTACAATGCCAGAAAGTATAAGATATTTTCTCTCCCCATGCCGCATGCCTTAATGGTGTAATTAGAAGCATACTCGACGCGTATTCGAGAAGTCCAGGGTTCGAGTCCCTGTTAGGGCACTGCATATTTTTCACATCTTCTGCTTCAAAATAACCAAGCGATTCTACAATTGGCGCCCGAACTACAAGGTAGTATATGATAATTTATCATCACCAGGATTCGGTGACTGGGTCCCCTAATCCCCAGTCACCCTTTTAAAGGGGGAATATATAGTGCAGCTTCTCTCTCTTTTCCGCATGGTTTCGTGGAAACATACTCGACGCGCATTCGGGAGGTCCAAGTTTCGAGTTCCGGCGAAGGCAATGCATATTTTTCACATCTCGTGCTTCAAAATAACCTAATGACTCTAAAATACGCATTCATGAAATTTAGCACAATCTGAAACGTTTGGATGCATCAAACTAATTTTAAATTAAAATTATTAATTTAAAATTTAAAATTTATTTGACTTTTTATAAAACTAGATATACTTTGTTAATACTGGACACTATTTGGATATTGTTTGACTTACCTCGAAAGTGAAATACTGACAAAATATATAAAATGTATATTTCATAAGAGTTTCACTTTTTTTTTCTTCCAGCAAGGCTAGTTAGCAAAAAAAAAATCAGATTTTGAATAATAGCTCAGCTGAAAGATAACAGGAAAATCTATAAAGATGAGTAAGTCAGCCATTCTTTTTTCTTGACACGTCAAAATTTTAGGAAAGCCTTAACGAAATTTCTTTGATATTCTAAAGAGAAAATTGTGATGTCGGAGTATCCAATAAGATTTTTCTGCTAATTCTGAAATGATGCATTCTTAGTTTTAACATTTTATAAATCTTTTCACATTTGTAAAACAATTACTTAACATTACTTATGTTTTTAAACATTGTTTTAGCAGCAAAGTGCAATGCACAAATTTTGCCTCTACACGGCCATGTGTCTTCTAAGAAAATACAAGTGGGAAAAATGAAGGGAATTTCTGTTGTTATGCCTCACGAACAACGATAAACAGAAACCACGGCATTCACGCTTTAAAGATCTCAGATAGTGAAGTCAAAATATATGTTGTGTGTCTTTCTATAAAAAAGGATTTTATTCATATTGCAATATAAATACATATAACAGAGAATCTCACTCAAAGCAAAAATATCACCAAATTGATTCTGGGGGATAGTAATGTCTGGTAAGGTATCATCTCAATAAAAAAGACCATAAATCCAAGTTAAATAAGTTGGTTGATATCGTGTTTTTTAGCCATTAGTGCTACGACGTCTTACAAAAGCATTGTCACGAGAGATGGTTCTGTTGAAATACAAAGACTGATGACATCCGAACATTACGAATTTCTCAGTACGTCCCACTGCCTAATGCGTTGTTTCTTTCGTCCCTTTTCAAACCTTCCCATTTATTATTCCCCAAAATGGGTTTTCTTTGCTTATTGATTTCTGTGTTTTATTCCTTAGAATCTATAAAGGATGACTTATAGCTTACACAATTATACTTTAACAAGCAATAAAGTAAGAAGAAGTTATAAATTAGATTTAATTAGTTGTGAATATGTGTTACATTTTGTATTTTAAATCTTGTGTTTTTGTTACAAGAAAATATTACTTTTTCTGAACTAAGAAGTGTACAATTTTTGTGACACAGTAGTGATATATAAGATTAATTGCTGTGGTAATCAAACCGCTAAAACAAACTTTTATTTTATAAATTATATTTTGCTCTTTTATTTATGTCAGCAATACTCATACTCACTAAATAGGTAATAAGCGCGAAAATGAAAGTACATCCTAAATAAAATGCAGCATTTTTCTGATAATTCATTTGAATATAAGGAATTGGTTAATCCATTAGCCACTGAGTTGACGCAACAGTCAAAATAAATGTGTAAATATATAACTACTAAATATATTTTATAAGCAGATGATTTT
>KK119734.1:321824-356604 GCA_000611955.2 Stegodyphus mimosarum | reverse complement strand
AGGGAATATTATTAAGATTATTTCTGTAAAACAATACTTGTCTTCAATAATTATTTTATTTATAATAATTAGCCTCGTACTTAAATCAAAATTTAAGCAAAAGTTTCGATCATTTATTTTTGCCAACAAATTTAACGAAAACATCGCCGTCTTTACCGTGTGATCTATTTTTAACCAAGGTTACCATTCCCCTTCAAATTTGATTATTCAGCTGTAAGCCAGACTATTTGAAAATGACAATATTTTCCCTTTGCCAGCGTTTAATGTATCCAGCTGGCTTTAGGCATCAAAAAGGTGGTCAGAGGCCTTAGATTTCAAGGAATGAGCAGTACTGGCAAGAATTTTACAATATAATTATGTGACTAAATGCGATTAATCTAATAACATGAATGTATTACATGGAAATAGCATCGGTTTCTTTATCCATAGAACGTTACACCGAATTCTCGATTATGCGTGCGTAATAACCGTTTGGCAGATAATTTGTTCATTGCTCCTTAATATGTTCTCAGCTCATTAACAAAGAATTTATGATTTTTTAGTGGAAATTCAGACATTTAGTCCTCTAAATACCATCGCTAAAGCCAGAAATGAAGTGTATGATTCCTAGCTGGAAAGATTGAACTCTTTGTTGGAAATTTACGCTTTCTCCCTTGCGGCTGCACTGATCAGAAGAAAGTAGAGTATATAATATCGCAGTAGATATCTTCTGATGTGTGTTGAAAACTGTGTGTCCTCTCGATGTGCCTTATCAGCGTGCCAATAGCCGTGAATCATGCCAGCGTGGTGTGGCGAATTCAAGGCGTGGAAACCTGCTGTGGAATGCAGCTAAAGAAGACTGGATTGTAACAAGAATTTAACTCAGTATCCCGAATAATTTACCTGCTTGACTGAATGAACTGTGAAGTAGACTTACGTTGTACCAGTCAAGTACATTCATATGTTATTCATCATATGGTTTATTAACGTGTCATAGTCTGACATGATATATTCATGTATTTTGTTAAACTCAAGGGAAGCACCCATTAAATCTTATGTTTTCAACTTACAACAAGTGCACTGGTTTGGTAGAGAATCACGAAAGTTACACTACTGCGCGTCACTCTCAATATCCTACAAAAATTTAAAACAACACTCTGAAACTGCATTCGGGTTTCTTTCGATGAAGAAAACAGCATTGAGCTCTAGTGAACTTACTTGCAGTGTTAAAGGTTTGAAAAAGGATTGAATAAAACAATCACGCGTGTGGAATAAATATTTACAAAATGTGGAATGAGAAAAAAAGGAAAAATCAGAGCATAAGGCTCTATCAGACGGTTAGTCTTTGAAGACTGGTGATCCATTGACTCAAAAGGAAAATAGTGTCGAATATTAAACGCAAAACGGAAAATAGTAACTTTGACCATGGTGGTGTTCTGGAATGTGTAGACAAGTCATTAATCAGTTTAGCTTGCAACACCTGTCGTGGGTTGGAGATAATAATATCTGTTATCAGATCAGTAAGATGTTAAATGCTTAAATCAAAATACTCAAATTTGCCAGTTAATCTGGACCTGGTTTCAAAACTCAAAACTTTCTTTCACAATGGTTATAAATTCAGCAATTTAAATCTTATTTGATCAGAGACTACACGATTGCCTAGACAGGCACATAATTCCTAAAACACACTTATCAACACAATCTAAACTCACCCTAACGTATGCTCAGAAAGGCCAGCATTAGCGTCGTCAACAGTCTGTTTTCTTGGCTCGGCGGCTGGAAAAGCCGAACGCACACAGTGTTATCTCTGAAATTCACGGTAAAAGCGCATGACACTCAAATCTGACTAAATTGTAGACTCAAAGAATATCGCGGCAGAAAGGAAAAAAATAAATTAAGTAACATTTCGTTAGTAAAACTCAAAAGACACAACGGGATTAAATTGAGTTGGAATTCAAAAGCCGTGTAACTTTGTTGAATGTTTGTTCAGTTCCACATAGTATGAAAAAAATATAAACATTCATCAGAGAAAAGGGGGAAGAACACGGTAGTAAATTTGAGAAAACGTTTATTACTCTTAATTTAATCTTGCTTTGCAGAGAGATTAGTGTATTTTTCTAAAACTTATGAAGAGTGCTTTACATGGTACCCACACGCTAATTACAATTTTACAAAGTATTTTAGAATCCTTGCATGCCTGTGCATTAATCAACCAGAATAATTGCGTATGCTTACGGTTTGATTATTGTGATGTCTAGATGCAGCATAAAATGTCTAATTACTATTGTATAATTGCATCAATATGTGTTTTCTTTTTTATTAGAAAGAAATTCAAGTAATATGTTACTTATTATTTTTATTGCTAATTTTTGGCTAAAGACAAATGTGAATTAAATTTGTTTTTAATGTAATTCATTAAGTAAATTACATATTGATTATTAAATCCATGTATGAATACATTTATGAAAAGAAGCATACACCTTTACTAAAATGAAAGCAGGGAACAGTGATCCAAAGATGTTTGAAAAGAAAAGAAAAATGTAAACTAAATCGAACTTTTACTGCAATTAATTAAGGAAATTATATAATAATTAAATAAATATGTTTGCATGAATATATAAATGCAAAAGAGGCAGACAATGTTACCAAAATATAACCAAGAAACAGAGATAAAAGATGTGTGAAGAACTATGACGATTCTGCGTTCTCCTTTTAAAATGCATGGCAGCTTTAAAATATACCTATATTATTACTCAAGAAATTGAATGCTATTTCTATTTGTTCGACTATTAAGCACATGGAGCACCTTCAGTGATTATAACTTTCACGAAAACTTCAGGGATTCTAGTTTATTCACCGGTAATAATTTCATTCTTAACGCTTTCATATAACATCCAAAGACAAATTTTGTTTTGGAATCTTCCGTTATTAACATTTTTAAAAGTTTAATTAAACACCATATTCTAAAAGGAATTAATCTAAAATGTGTAAAGCAATTTCAGCACTTCATGTTATTAATCTTTTTAATACTTGAAGGAGTTTAAAGTGGTTATGAGAGTATCAGATGATAGGCATTCTATACGTAAAAAAGGTAAATATCATATAATTAAAAGTAGATACGCAGTTTAATTTATTATTTAGATTTTAAGACAAATATATTTCATATCCAAGATATTGAACCAGGCACAGCTATCTGATAATCCATAAATAACATAATCATAATAAAGGGGCGAGATAAAATCATGCAGATTGGAATGTTACACGAAAGTAATTTGTAATTAGCGGCAGAGACTGAACAACCCACCTGCTAAAAGTACTTTTCCCTAGAAAATGAGTTTTGATTCATTTCAAAGGCCAGAAACAAGGTTTAATGCCATTTTGATGTTTTTCTCCTCACATTCCGCAACATTAGTTCACTTTTTGCTTCGTGAGATCTCAGCAATACTTTATAATCGTGATTTGTGTCAAATTTTGCACATGCAGAGAAAGGATCTGGTATAATTAACTTGCTTTAAGATGGTAGAATCTTTAAAACGTTTTCTCCGTTTCTTCCACAGGCTTTCATTGTTAAGGTTACCGAAATCGTCACTTAATCTCGAAGTATTAAATATAAAATTCTCATGCTATAGTTAATTCACGGCTATAAAAATTTGAATTTTCCTGAGAAAAAAAACCGTTACTTAGTCTTCTGTTAGTAGATTTACAGACTCAAAGTTTTATAATTGTATTGGTGTTAAAAGCTAAATATGAAATTAACCAGTCAATTAAATATTTATTTTCAAAATTAATTTTTATATCCTTTTATTGAAGTGCATAACCGTTATTGCAACAAGAAAAAAAGTATTCCGCAGAAGCAAGCAAAATTTAGCTAAAAAATACAAATTGTATTAATGATAAAGTTTTTGTGACTGAAATGTAATCCTCTTATGACATAAAAGAAGAAAAAGACAAAACATGAATAAAGGTTACCCTGTTAAAAAAATCAAAAAGAACCAAAAAATATAAACCCTCTTTGGTAAGTTCTTTTTCTAGGGATGGCAAAGGAAAAATGAAGAGGTTTAAAAAAAAAAGCTGACATCAAAAGCGAGAAACGAGGAAAAGCGAGGATGCTGCGGCACAGACGGCAGACCGGTGAGACACCAAACGACTTTTTTTATGACTTCGCGTCGCAAAGAAATCATCCTGTGTTAAGGACTTCCTTGCTCTGGAGCAAAATTTAGTTTCGTACTTCAGTAAAACAATTTTCGAATACTTCTTTCCTAAGTAAAACACATTTTATGCCTTGATATCTAAACTTTTCATAAAAATGATCCTATTTTAGTGACTTATTGCACATTTTATGTTAAAATTTTCATTGTGAACTTCACGAAATATTCCACTAAAATGGGGTGTTGAAACAATTCCTTTAAGGATATATATTTTGCACATATTTTTAAAGTAAATATTGCCTATACTTCATTATTTCAACAACTTTTTTCATTTGTTGTCAACCTTTTATGTCTTGATACCTAAACTCTTCATGGAAATGGTCCCATTTTAATAATTTATTTGTTGCACGTTATATACTAAAATTTGCAGCGTTAAATCCACGAAATATTCTGCTGAAAATGTGGTGTTCTAAAAATTCCTCTAAAGATTTATTTTTACTTATAATTTTAAAACAAACAATACTTAATATTCTAAAGAAATGTTTTTCTTAGAAATGATTATATGAGGTAGGGTAAAACAATGCTTTGAAATATTTCAAAATGAAATAAAACTATAATTTTCGATTAAAATTGGAAAGTTTTGATACAGAAGTGAAGTGTATTTTTGTTATTTGAAAGAGGGATTTCATTTAATTACGTACAGACGGACATTCTTCGTGTTGAGTAATCTCTTTAAATGCATGTAATGTGCAATGATTCTGCTTCAAATGTGTTTTCTGAGGTTGTTACACGACTGCTTCATGACTCCACCAGACTGGCATGTCTTAAACTATCATAAAGCTATGACAAAACTCTCGTTCGTAGATACTTGTATAAATCCCGTGTTACTCGTCTTAAACCGCTAAGCCTAATACTAACCGCATTTAGTGTCGTTTTAATTTTCATAAATTGTGGGTTCAGTTAATGGACTACTGGCTAACAATCCAGACTCAATATCACTTTGCAGTTTGTTCAATCAAGGCGCGGAACTGAAACGTTCTAGGAAAATAACGAATTATTAAAATCCTGACTTTAGTATACTACACGTGAGGATTTTGTTTTCCTCTGATTAATTTTTAAAAGCTCCGAAAATATTTTCTGTTGCTCCCAGTGAGACAAATTGTATATTTACTGTCCTATTAAGGTGAATGCTAACTTACTCAAAGAAGACATTCTTGAAATATGTGTGTCAAAAAATCACACGTACTCCGGGAAACCAGGCATAAATAGATGTGAATTACTGAAAAATCAAAAGATGTAAAATATGATTTTAATGGCGTTAAGTTGCATTTTGCTGGATATATTACATTCTGCAGGCAAGTTCAGTCAAAAATCAGATTGGCGTTTCCTCGGGAATGATTTCCATTCCAGGTATTTTCTACAATGAGTTATTTTGCCATAGTAATCATCACTAATTGCAACATATCTTTGCCACACACATTTTTCAGTTCTCAGATATGAACTGTAGTGTATGTTCTTGAGGCCGTTTAAAAATATTTATGTCTCCATCCTTCATAAAGACTGAAGAATCAGAAAAGCTCATTCCTTCAAGATGTAAATTCATTGTCAGGAAATCTTACAGAGCTGGATGCAGCAGATATTTTAGATGAAAATCACATTCTTTAGCGAATGAGAGTTATTTAGCGAAATTCTTTGCCACATGCGTGCAGGCATTATTAGGATGAAGGTGCTAAAGAGAACCAGTTCAGAAAACAATTACAACCTATCTAGTTCTTCTTAACATAAGGCTTTGCCGAGTGGTACTCATGAATTTAATCTTTAATGGTTAACATTCATAGAATGTGTTCCTCTTTTCAAAAGCTCTAATATTTTTAAAAGCTTAATTTACAAATTCGTCGATTCTTCGTGATCGCTGGAACAATTATTTGCAAATGAAGAATATGCTCATAGACATTTGCTTAACTCTTTTAATTGATTTCGTTTTCTTGGTTATGTTAGTCATATGTACTGTTACAAAATATAAATAAAAAGGGCTGCAATCTGAATTTAGTAACCGAAAAACTATTCATGAAGACACGTCCCTATACTTCTTGAAACGAGATTTGCCTTTCCATGTTATAGTTCATTATTTTATGACTGATATCATGACCAATTAAATTTATCTAAATTTAATGTCTTGAAAAGAGCAAGTTTTAACCAACTAGTGGTTGTACCTCAAAATTATCATAATACATTTGTTCAAGATTATGACAACTAAATTTATTCCTTTGTTAACTTAAAAAATTGGCCTCAATTCTTAAATAACACAATCAGTTTCGTCTCATCGGTATAATAGAAAACTTGGCAATTACTTTGGTTTCATTCAGATTGCTTCTCTGTAGGCGATATTGATTTACTTTAATAAAAGACACGATTAAAATATAAAACACCATTTTAATGAGCTGTATAAAGCTGTATAAATAAAATATTACTTCTTTTCAGTACAGGATATTAATGCAGGGTATTTGATTTTTATTTCGCAATTAAGAAAATTAAAGACCATTAATCAATATTACAACCAACGCACAGACCTTCTTCTTTATATATTCATTTATATAAAGAAGAAAGTCTGCTTGTTTGTCCTCTAATAACTCAATCACTACTGCAGCTATCGTCACCAAACTTTCTACAATTCTTTTTCTGGGTCCTGGAAGAGGTCGTCCTCTACGTTTTTCGAAACAAAGTATCTAAAAACAAAGATATTTATTGAAAAGTCGAAAAAACGATAATTTTCGCCCTTATTTTCTGAATGGCAACAGTCTCGCACGCGGAGATGAAAATCTGCTTTATTTCGAAAGTTGTTGCCACTGCTCGCTTTCAAATCCTAGAGTTTGTTAATAAAAAATTTCTGAGTTTTACGATGAATTAAAAATAGCATTGCTAAGCATTAAATGCATTATCAACGATTCCAAAATTCGTGGGAAGCCATTTCGACTATTCCTGACTTCGTACGACTTTAATTAGCAGAGATATTAATTAAAAACTCTAAAAACACCAATTTTCGCACTCATTTTTCCGAGTGGCAACAGTCTCGCGCATTGGAGATAAAAATGCTTTATTTCGAAAGTTATTGCTACTGTTCGCTTCAAAATTTAAAAAAAAATTTGTGATTTTTACGAAATCTATATATATAAAGAAGAATGCCTGTCTGTGCGTTTGTTTGTTTGTTTGTTCACGCTATTGATTTCTGATCAATTATGATAAATGTTTTACCACATTTAATCGATTAAAATTGAATGTAGGTAAAAATATTGGATGGGACTTGAGCTTGTACGACCATATGATTAAAAAGACAATCATTAAAAACTGCGTACCATTGTTGCTTATAGAATGAGATAAGAATAGCATATTTTTCTATCGAAATTTTTTATGTGTTTTCCATATCGCATCAGACTGAAAAAATGCATGAGTATGAAACTATGAATAGTATTTTTTGCACCGTTATTAGAAAAGGATTACAGCGGTATCGTTCCTTCTGTTGTTAGATACATTACTCTCAACTGAACTGGCATCGGGTACTTCCGCTAGTATAGATAATAAATAGAGTTAGTCACATTTCAGCAAATTGCATCGCTTCTTCTTATGCTGATCTGCTATTATATGCGACTCACTTTAGTTGTTATGAATAAAATGTTTAATGGAATCATACGTAAAGCTATTTTTATGAATATTTGTGTTTTAGGCTTTGTTTGCATGATGTTTTAATATGAAAATCAAAACAAACCGAATGCAGCAATTGCCAGATGTTTGATGAAACAAACTTAAAGTTTTGAAAGGATAGTAAATTATTAGCCGAAAAGGGACCATTAATCTCGAAATAAGATTTTGCAGCATAATACTATAAATGTACTTTCACTTTAGATGGCTCATTCGCTTTTCAAATTATTGCCACTAAATGTAGTCGCATGTATTATTTTTAAAGATATTAAATAATGAAGAATCTGCATGTATGTGTGTGCTTTCCTTATATTGTAAAAAGTCTACGATATCTATAGGCATCAAATTTTCAAGAAGGTAGGCTCCCACTCGAATGTATGCACCTGGAAGGCAGAATTTTGCATTTCAAATTGCTTTTATGATTTATTTCATATTTTGTAACTCTTTAATGAATTTTTATTAACAGACTCAACGATCGGAAAGCCATCAATAGCAACATTATTCGAAATATTTTTTTTCCAGCGCGCGAGTCTCTTGCCATTTGGAAAAATGTTACGGAAAGATATTTATCTTTCACTTTTAATTAACAAACTCGGCTCTATGAAAGCAATGCGTTGTCACTGCCGGAAATAAAATATTTATATCTTCCACGAGCCAGCGTATAACTATTCAGTAAAACTTAAGATACTTTCAAAATTAATCTGGATAGATATTTAGTCATTAGTTAATAAAGCAATAAGCATTGTTCTTAAAAATCTTTTCTACTTTTTAATATTCTTTCCCCCCCAAAGGCGGGCTGTAGCCGTTTATAAGCATTTGGCCACATCTAAAGCCGAAAGGCGGCGGTTACTTTATTATGGAAGCGCCTAATAGGTGAGCCAGCGTTGCCTCATGCCTGGCAGGCAGTTTACATTCATACCTTTCTCCAGGATTCGAACCTCAGCCATTAGGTACGGTAGTCAGAATCACTAATCACTTTTCCGGTCGGGCTGCCGTTTTTTAATATGATTGATTTAAATAAAAAGTTATTAAAATCAAGAAATTTCTAATTAGAAATATGTAACATTTTCATGAAATAACACTAGTTACACTCATTGAAATCATTATATTCTTGTTTCATGATAGCATTTTAGGCGTCTGGTCACGCAAACGGCTAATTTCTAAGGAAATAATAGCGAATGCTAAAATGTGCATGTCTATTTGTAGCATTTTATCGGGAATTCTAAAGGTATGTTTTTTTGCGAATACTTTGTCATTTTGTTGTTGAACTGAGTTTTACGTGATGTAAGTGCGAAGAACGTGACGTTTATTAAGTAAAGTCAACACAGAAAAACTTAATAACGGAAAGACAAAAAAAAAGTGTTTTGTAAGCTATCTTATCAAGAAAACTAAACACTGATATGATAAACTGAGGGAAAATTAAAAAAAGTAGAAAAATGTTATGCCAACACTTAACATTGCATCGGGAATTCTAAACATATACTGCTATGCTGCTTTTAAAATGTTTTTATTTTGCTGTTGAAGAGTATGTGGCTTAAGTGCGAAGAAAACAATGCTTAATAATAAAACATAAGATACCAAAAAAATGGATTATCAGGAGTGAGTGCATGAGCAAATTGGTAGATGTGAGCTCAGAAAAAGCGTGAGAAAACTTAACAAACACTTTTGGGAAACTTTTAAAATTTGAAACCTTCCAGATTTTTTTTTTGTCTTTTTTTTTTCAAACTTTCTTTGATTTGTTAAACTGTAGAGTTTCCCTTATTTTGCATAACAAATTTATTTTTAAGTTTGATACCTTTCCTGAATCTCTCAATTTCCTTTTGTATTTTCTCGCCAGAGTGTAAATTTAAAGTTAAGTGAAGTGACTATTTAAACGAAGAAATCTCTGATTTTATTCAGAGCGTGTTTTTGCTAGCCAGCGCACGTTTCGTTGCTATCTCGCTGTTACGCTAGTATGCCTTTTGGACATTTCGGATTACCATCACGTATGTTAGGTTTTTGAGAGTCAGCCTGTTAGGTGTAAATTAACGTGCTAATCCAGCACGATTCTATTTTTACATTCCACTTGAATTATGTTCTACATTTAAGTTTCTTACTGCAAGCTGGGCCCACCAGCGGCCGAGCGGTAAAGACGCTGAACATTGGTAGTTCGGTCCAAGGCTCGAATCCCGCGAACGGGCTGGGCTCATGGGCGTTTTCGTGGTTTTTCCCATGTGTAACGTGTATACGAGCCAGTTTTCCTTAAAACGTCCTCCACGAAGGCACCCCTCCCTTTAGGCAGATAGCCCTCGTGTGCTTTGCCATAATTGAATAACCTTACTGCAAGTTGACGGAGTTTTGTAACGCACGGAGATCGTGCCTTTTTGTTAAACTTTGAATTAATAAATGCTTACTTTTTACCCTTCTTCTGTGCTGGTAATTTATTAACGTCTGTGCGAGAATTCGCCAGGTTCATTGTAGGATCTAGATTTACGGGGATCTAGATTTTATGGAGAGTAGCAGAGACAGACCTTACAAAACTAACTGTACAAAGCTAATATATAATTTTCTACAACTAAGCATTAAGTCTTGTGATAAAATCTAACTCTTGTGAAGCCCTGTAAAAAAAAAACATTTTCATTTACTCATGTGTAATATTTTTGAGAAAAGATACACGTGTATCAGATAAAAAATGACATATTTGTTAATTTATGACGTATCAAGAGAGATGTAATACTGAAGCGAGGTAGTTTTGTATTGGCGGCCAAAATGGCAGATATAGCTAAAACAATCAAGCTGTTCGTTCATTCGTTTTCTTCAGGTCATTGTTTGTAAGAAGAATGATGACTGAAACGTATCTGAATCCATCTCACCGCTTACTTAAGAATTAAATTAAAGCAGCAGCTTGATGCAGGAGCTAACATCAATTTACTAGATTAGTAACTAAGCTCGAATAGCTGATGTAAAGTAACAGAAATGGACAAAACTACAATATAACTGGAATCATAGAAGGCTTTTATAGATAACAAGCATTTTATTCCCCATCACAGAAAAGATTAAAGCGCAAAAATACGTATGCTACCGTAAAAGCAAACCCACCCACTTAACAAAGATTAATACAGCGACGAATTCCGCTGGATGAAATCTGGCAGGCAAGTTCACTAGTGCAAAGTCTCAAATAAACAGTCGCCTTTGCTGACGCTTACGAAAAGAGAGACAATCAGCATTAGACATAATCTCTACCTGAGCTAATGAGCACAAACTGGTCACATATATCATACGCCGAAACAAAAACAAATTGATAGTATGCTGTGGTAAGAGGCACGAGAGAACTCCCTGTGTCAGTCTAGATGGTACGAATATAGAAATAGTCAGGCAACTTAACTTATCTGGGTATCACTGTGGATAATAAAGTAACATACACAGTCCAGTCACATTAATGTGACCATCTGTCAAAAGCCAGAATAACCACCTTTCGCAGAGCGGACTGCTGCGAGACGTGCAGGAAGAGAGTCACATAGGTCCCTGAAGGTGTTCTCTGGGATGTTGACCCATGCCGACTCTAATGCCGTGGCCAGCTGCGCTAGATTACGCCGTTGAGGATCCATGGCGCGAACAACTCGATCGAGATGGTCCCACAGATGCTCGATTGGGTTTAAGTCAGGTGAGTTTGCTGGCCAGGGGAGGACGGTAAACTCATCCTGGTGCTCTTCGAACCACGCACGTACACTGGCAGCTGTATGGCACCTCGCATTGTCCTGCTGGAAGATGCCATCATCCTGAGGAAAAACAATGCGCATGTAGGGGTGAACATGGTCCGCAAGGACAGATGCGTACTTGTATTGATCCATTGTGCCTTCCACAATGATCAGTGAACCTAGAGAATGCCAGGAAAACATTCCCCAGACCATAATGCTCCCGCCTCCAGCTTGGACCGTTCCGGCAATGGTTGCAGGGTGGTTCCTTTCAGAGGTTTCACGCCTTATACGCCAACGTCCATCTGTCCGATGGAGCATAAAACGCGATTCATCCGAAAACGCAACCTGTCGCCACTCAGTGGACGTCCAGCTGCTGTACTGGCGTGCAAATTCTAGCCTTCGCCGTCGATGAACAGCAGTCAGCATAGGTGCACGAACCAGGCGTCTGCTTCGGAGGCCCAGACGCAGCAATGTTCGCTGAATAGTACTTTGGGAGACACTTTTGGTAGCCCCTTGGTTCATTTTGGTGGTCATCCGAAAACGCAACCTGTCGCCACTCAGTGGACGTCCAGCTGCTGTACTGGCGTGCTGTACTGGCGTGGTGGCCCGTGGTGCACCACATTTGCCACGTCGCTGATTTTGGACAGTCCCATGCCCTGCTGCACGGTACACTTTTACCACGGCGGCACGCGAACAGTTCACAAACTCAGCCGTTTCGGAAATGCTTCCACCCTTGGCCCGAAAGCCAATGATCATGCCCTTTTGGAAGTCGGATAAATCGCTTCGTTTCTGCATTACGCCAACGATTGAAATGTTTTCCGAAGCCCTCACACACCCTTTATATACGCTCAACTGCTATGTGCTGCCACCTGCCTTCTGTGATTGGTTATTTAACTCTGACATGGAAAGTACGTGGTGGTCACATTAATGTGACTGGACTGTGTAGATTCTCCAAATTAAAGATCTGAGAACTGAACCGTGCATGATCTTGAGATCGATGCTGAGAATCTGAAAGTTTTCCAGCAAATACTGAATCAAAAACTCACAGACAGGAACACATGACGTCAAAGGTCACCTGTTTTTTGGATGATGTCACAGTTACGTATGCATTTATGAACTCTGACGTCATCACAAATTCCGTTCTCATTGGTTCCGTGAGTTACGCAGTAAAATTGGATTCTTACTCACTTTAATTATGTATCTTAGTTTTCATGAAAATTTTAAAACTAGATGGCTGATTATCCATTGTTTAAACATTCATATTTTTAATTAACTCTCAGTTTTAATTTATGTTTTTATCTTAAAATTAATTTGTTTATATCCATTGTTAAGTGGTCCCTCACGTTTGGATTGTATCGCTTCTGTGCTAATATTTCTGAGTTGGCAGCTCATTTTTCTAATTCATTATGTTTTGCTTTATTTTATTTGTTAATGCTTTTCAATGAGGTTTCTTTTCTGCTTTTTCTGCTTGATTAACTTTTTAAAATTATTGATTAACATATTTAAATTCATCAGATTTTGATTACTTATAAAACATTCTGTCTTAACATATGCCAATGAACAAATTCTACAGGTGATGTCATTCTTACAATATTTCTTAATATGTCCATACCCTCAACACTTTATGCATATTTTTGGGTGACCATACAATTTAGCGGAATATGACTTCCACCCAACAGTAATTCGTTGGTCCTCCATATGGTCTTGTTGGCGGGAACAAGAAATTTGATACACTCGATGAGAGACCTCCCTTTCTGGAGCATGAATCGTAAATAACGGGCGTGCGCATTCCCCATTGCAGCAGCAATCTTTCTTTAATTTCTCTATCATCTGATCCTCCGGAAGAGCATCCGAGATGTTGTAAACAATAATCTTGGGTTTAATAAATCTCTTTCTTTTAGATCTAACCAGAGTATTCAATTTTTCATTCTCCAATACTGTCTGTTCTAATATTTTACCCTCTTCTTTATTCTTTAGGCGTACTACCATATCTCCGTTTTTTCGACAATATGAATCAACTACATTGATGCCTATTTTCGGCGGACTTAGATAGTTCTTAATTTCATCATATACTCTACATTATCATGGAGCGGTCTAAGAACAATTTCATTAGCTTTCTTCTTTTTCAATTCGTTATTTTTACCAAGATTTCATTCTTTGTGTAAATCATCTCCATTTGTAAAAGGTTCTATCATAATAATCTCTCCTAGAAGATCATTCGTTTTTTCTTCATTCCTTTTTTTTTTGCTTCTATTCTGATATGGCCATAATTATAGAAAGTAGCCCAATTGGCAGTTTATGCTAGACTTTTATTGAACGTCTCTATTTAAAGCTTTAGGAACAAGTCTCTCTTTTAAAACTTCCACCGCTTTATTTAATTGTGTAATCATCACAAAAACATCATCTTCAGTATCAATGTTAATGTTATTCTCTAAAGGAGATTCTTTAGTACAATCATTCATTATGCACTCGGATCTGGGACAAAATATAAATTTTCCTTTCTTTAAACATATAAATATAACAATTTATCCAATAAAAGCTCATAAATTCCTTATAAATCAAATCTTTTCTCTCAGAACACTTAAAATGACTGAAATTCATTCAAAATATTTTTTTTTCAATCAAAAAGTCCTAGTTTTGCGCAAAATTACGAAAATCATCGAACGGGCTGAAAGATGACAAGTGTTAGTGCACCGAATTTTTTACCACTCTATCTCGCCGGGCAGAAAGAATAAAGGAATGATGCACCAACAAATTATGCTCAAACGTAAAGAAACTCGATAGGCCTAACAGTTCAGGCAGCACTAAAGTAAGCAAATACAAAATACGCTATAAAAGACGATATAATCATCAAGAAAACGCGTGAAAATTATAATCTTCTCTTCTAGAATTCAAATAAGTTTTCAAAAGATAATATGAAAAGTAAACATAAGTTTCTAAAGTGCGATCAACGTTAGGCACGATATAAAAAAGCAAACTTGAGTATCATAAAAAATTCAAGTTATACTTAGCATCAAAAGGTTCAAGTTACTTCGGAACTTATACAATCAATGAAAATACACAAAATAAAGAAGAAAGTCATCTTATTTACCACAAAATTATCGGAAAAACCGAGAGCACACAAAATTTGAAATAACATGGCTTCTGATATGCGCAGTTTCCCTTATCTTCACGCATGTTTTAGTAATGAATCTTTCTCATTATTAATGATGAAACATTTCAGTATTCATATAAACAGACACAAGAAATGCTCTGGAGTGTGTCGAGCACTGAAGACCCAAAGTAGTTACACATTCCAAAAGGAGCCATAAAGTAAACGTAAAGCCATAAAGAATAATCCGTGTTTTAAAAATACCATGTTTGCCTTACATGTAGACTGATATTGTGAAAGAAAAATGTCTTCTCATGAGTAATAATGCATTGTGCACTGCCTTAAACGGACATTTTCCCAGATGTAGACAATAGAAAATTTCTGATGCATCTTCAAAAGAAAAGTTAAGCAAAAAAACCCTACGGAGTGGAATCAATATTATTTTTAAATTATTAAAAATTTTAGGATAAATCTAATAATCGAATGAAAACTTTCCTTTAGTCTAATAATTTGTTCTTCCGTGCACTTTAGACTCAGGTACTTAGAAATGCAAAATGCGAAAAAGGCATATTTCACTAACCACTTCAATTATCATTTAATTGAATAATTTTAATTACTTTTTCTAATAGAAAGTGTTGTTTCTCTAGATTTAAATTTAACCGTGATTTAATTCAAACGATTACGTTTCTATCTGCACGTAAAATGTTTTATGTTTTTTTTCCACTTTATGAATTTAGAGCGTTTCGGGAAAACCTTTCCTAAGTGGTATAAAGCAAAAACGCAGTTTCCGTTAATTTATATACAAATAAGTTTGTATAATTTCCATTAATTTATGTAGAAGTTATTAGGCTTAAGAAGAGAAAGCTTTAAAGCAATATTACTTGTCTTTACGTCAGCCCGGTCATATAATCCAAAACTTCTTCATCTACATACATCGCTGTATCAAAACTTGAAGTTTGTCTTTTGGTCCAGGTTATATGATAAGCATAAAGTGATAGTCTGGTGCTTAATTTCTTAGTCTAATGCATTTCTTTTCTGCTGTATTATTCTTCCTAGGCAATCCAAAATATTCTGCTTAACAGACATGTTACACAGTTTGTCCTTTTACATGTACAATCCGGTTCACTGCGATAACTACATAAAACAAATACTGCGATAACTACATAAAACAAATGCTAAGGAAACTTCTATCTTCGGGTTCCTTCGGTAGTTGAAATTAAGTATTCTTTAAATGTCAGTAGCATAAAACGAACTCTTGTAAAAAGAGGAATTCAATATAAAAGATTATCTGAACACTGCTCTTATCGTTTTCTTTGTTTATTTGTACTTAAATATGTTTTATTAAGTTGTATTTAAATTATATTGGGTTAAAGAAATAGCAGTCTGAAAATAATAAGAATTTGGAAAATTTGTTTTATGACAATAACGATAAATCCATGAACTAATAAACGAAAGAATTTCTTGCTGTGATAAAATTTTCTCTACTCTGTATCAAAAGCAAAAAGAGATAAAGGCACTAGACAAGCGTTTATAAATGGAAGTAGAGGAAATCTTCCATTGCTATGATTGCCTTTAATCCTGTAACTCTCTTACTCTCTTGTGCACTTTCATCTCAAGTAGAGACTTCTCTCGCAGAGGAGTTCTGTTTCAGCCTTGTTTTCTTTTCCATTATTTTCTCGGCCTGAAATAAATTGGACTTAGAAGCAAACGCCTTCACTCAGAAACAGATCTCATTTCCAAAAAACTGGATTTTTGTAATGGAAACGCCTCAACTGTTGCTACAATTGCAAAGCTTTTACTTTGTTTTCCTCTCCCCTACTTTCCTTTTTATTTCGTCTTCGTCAGCATTACAAAATCGATTATTGCCCGAAATTGTATTGGCAGAGAAGTAAAAGGAATTGCTTTATTTCTTCCGTGATCAATTATCGAGATAGCTGTTGCTTTGATTGGTGTTTTTAAAAAAAAACATATGTATAGAAATGCAAATAGAAGTAAGACATTAAAATAATGAGTAGAACATAGATGCAAACCTCGAGATATTGCGGTTCAGTTCCAGTTTGTAGAGTTATTTCGCTTTTATCTAACAGCAGAATTAAAAAATGTGCAACGTCTTCGCTAGGACAGCAGTTTCGGTCTTCCAGACTGCTAACCGCACGTGTATTCTAATTGCATCACGAAGACACGTGGTAACGAGAGAGAAAAACCTTACAAGTTTGTGCCAAGAAATTGAGCATCTCAATAAAATAAACTACGGAAATCTTTTGCCTGTCTCTTGGATATAAAAGTTCAGCTACATTATATTACTTTTATTTTTAAGGAATAATTTTTTCAGCTTTTTTTATCATTTGTGCATTCGCTGTATCATTCCCTTTAAAGCATTTTCCTTTCACATTATATGCTTAGCTCTTTTAGCAAGATATGAAGCTTTCAGTGTATTTCAACTCTCTACAGTTCTTTTTTCCTGATATTAATTATTTCTGACATTTGATTTAAAATAGATATATTCATTGCTTCATTTCTCTTGAACGCTTGGAAGCACCTGTTCAGTGGTAAATAGCTCTAATTTTTACATTGGAAAGAAATATTTTAAATATTGCTTGAATATAAATTAAAGCAATAATTAAATTCCGTATGTTAAATATACGAAATTTACGCAATTATCTGTATTATGAACAAAACGAAATTTACGAAGTATAAAACATCAGCAATAAACAAGATTAAAAAGAACGAATCTCTTTCTGGACAAACTAGCTATTTAAACCAATTTCGAGCCACTTAAAATGACCTATAATTTTTTTTTTCAAATTTTCTTATACTACTGTGAGTTTACAGGCCTAGCACAAGAAAGTAAATCAATGACAATAAAAGCAGCTCATATTTGTTCTCTACATGGAAACATTTCTTCTTTCTTCAAATATTTTGGATGTATTTTTCATTTCGTAGAAGTAAAGCTCTAAATCCGAAATAGCCATGTAAAATTCAGAATGGCGACTCTTCAGCTAAAATCATTCTTTGTTGTTCCATTTCCAGCTGCAATATATGGTTCACGTCTCTTCTTTCGTGGAATTCGAATCCACATCAGCGTTGGTTTAACCTTTGTACACGAAAACAGCAAATATAATAAGAGGTAGACTATTATTAGGCACTTTTGTGATCCAGGACAAGCCTAAGCAAAGTGCCATCACTGACGGAAGCTCTGGAACCAAGCGTACAAAGTTTTCGAGTACCAAGTTTCTGTGACCCACTAACCGCCAAAATTTTAGTACTGTCGTCAGCACTTCAATTGCACTGTCTTAGATTGGCTCATCCTTCTGTTCATACGAATCTAGATTTGTCCTACAATCAGATGATATGTATTGGAAGTCTGAAGAGAACGAGGCATCTTCGTTCGCATCGAGAAATCTTCGTAAGCCCCAAAATATGGTCGAACATCATGCATTCAGAATTGGCGGTATCTTGATCTAAGCTGTAATTTTAGTTAGATATCGTGCCCAACTGCACAGATTTAAAGATGGCTCTTTTGCAGCTGAGCTGTAATAATATGAAATATCACACCTCATTTATGAGACTATGATGCAGCTTGATTGTCCTGATTTCCTGCAGCCTGATTGCCCTGAGCAGTTGGTCCTGATTTCTTCTTTAGGAAGTCGATTGCCCGTTCCTGTGGAGGCAACAACATTAATGAAAATCTGAGGGCATTTCTCGTATGACCGCCTATTTCCTCGACTTTAATTCCATTCAAAATCGTAGGAATGCCCTCGAACATACTGTCTTTGGCCGTTTAGAGCTTCCAGTTAGTTTCAGACATATAAAAACTGCCCTAATAGTGCATTGCCCAATGTTGTGCGATGATTAATCATCTTACTGAAAGCATGGGCAATCGTTATAAAGTTAATTTGAAGATCTGTAATGATCACATTATAAGGTATTTTTCCAGCCTTCATCGCGTTCCTTCGTGGTGTAGTGGTCAGCCCTTTGGGCGCGTATTATAGAGACCTGTGGTTCGAGTCCCGGTGAAGGCGTTGTTCATTTCATCATCTCTCATACTTCAAAAAAAAAAAACCTAATGTCTCTACAACACATTAATGCAAAATTCGTTTGTTTATTTTTAGCTTTAAACATTTACTATTTGTTAATGACTCAAATGTAATGTCATCATAAAATTTAAGAGAATTAAATATTATTTTCATCTTTGCAGATAATAGTTTTCTTTCCGGCATAAAAACAATTGATACCTTCATGTGCAATTTGGATACGGATTCATATGCCCGCATAACTTTTGGAAGCGGCGCATATTGTTTCTATTTAATTAGACGAATTATTCTTTACGTCTTTTGTGTCTATTTTGGACCTTTCCTTCGGTGATGCAAAATGTTGCAAGGTATTGACTCCGTTGAATAAAATGACTATTTCCTGTGTTAAAACCCTTTGATGGGCACGATATTATTTTTACAATTTTTTTTAACTAAAAACTATAGAAATTGAATATTATGATCCTAGAGACAAATAGTATGAATTAGAAAAATCTACACTTGTCCGTTGAACTGTGAGTGGTGGTCACTCTGTAAAACCAGCGCGCGCCTAGGACTCTTAAACTTACTGAGGTAGTAGGAAAAAAAAAACTTACTTTTTTTTTGTACGCAATTCTAATAAATGACGAAATTTGCGAATTAAAAAAAATCCCGTTATTTTAAAAAGTAAATCGTGAGAAAAAGTTAAAAATAAGCATTTATGCAATTTTTCTATAGCAGTGAAAACATAAGATGAATGGATAAATAAACTCAGTAAAATAAGGATTAAAAAACAAAAGTCTGAAGGATTTCAGATTTTAAATTACTTTCGAAGGGGCGTTTTTTAACGTTTTGCATGTTACCTTTATTTATTAAATATCATGTTCTTCGCACTTAAGCCGTAAAATTCAGTTCAACAGCAAGATCGCAAAGTAATTTTAAAATGAGTATATCTTTAGAAATTCCGATACGCAATTTCAGGGGCTGGAGATAAAAAGTTTTTTTTTTTCTTTAAGTAGAGTGTTACCATTGCTCGCTTTTAAATCATTTGCGTTTGTTCATCAAAAATTTATTAAAGTTTTTCAAAATATGAAATATATAATAAATTTAAATAATTCCAAGTTTCAAATTTGGTCTTCCAGATGCCCATATTCGCAGTAGGAGTACGTCATTCAAAATTGGATGGCTTTAGGTACCGTTGATTTATCACAATGCATACAAACATAAATACATTTATGCAGCTTCTTCATCATTTAATTTCTTCAAATATAATACAGGCGATAATATGTGGTGGCAACAATTTGAAAAGTGAAACGCATATTCAGAGCGATTCAACGCAAAATCGCAAAACGAAAACAATAGTCTTTCAGGGACAAAGCCTCTTTGGACTAAAAAAAAAACTCAGTGTTTTTTTAAACGCCAAAGAACAATTTTTTTTTTGCGAAAGCATGTTTTGTTTTTTGGTACATGCGTAGACAAACATTGCACGTTTCGCAGATGTATCTTGTTCTATGAGGTTTCTCCCTTGTGCTACAAAATGTACCGCCAGGATTTGCATTTTACTGGTATATGTCCAGCGCTATTTAGTCTCTTTTTGTCTGGCGCAGGAAATTTGTGGTTATTTATGATAACAGGGGGGGACTTGGTCTTTATGGCTTTGATACGGATATTTCATTTTCTATTTGTATTTTGCCCCAAATATTTATAAAATATTTTAAATTTAAATAAAATTTTTACGGTATTTCTATTTTTAATTATAGCAAAGCATATTTACATTATATTTAAAAAATTTATAAAATACTAAAAAAATTATAATAACTGGCATAGGAAGCAAGCGTGTTGAGCTCTGAGAAAATTCTTTGGAAATGAAAGAGCTGTTCACTGGGTAGGTGATTTATTGTTTAGTAACAAAATAACTCTGGGGGTTTCAAAGCCCCTTATCTATTACCGGGTAAATTACACATTCCTATTTGAAAAGCAGCAAACACCATTGTGAAGAGCAGTGGTTTCAAGGTGCGACCACTGAGCCTATAGAGGATTGTTAGCATTGTGGCACAATGCTGTAGGGGCTCAGTGGTCGCGCCCTGAAACCACAAAGCAAAGGCTATAAATATACAAAGTTTTTTGATACATGCAGTTTAATTATTGTTATTTTTTATTGTTTATGCTAGAAATAATGATGTGCAAAGAATAACTTTTGAAATTTAAAGTTGTTGATAATAATAAAAGGAAGTTATTTTGTCTCTTGAAAACGAATTTTAAAAGGCATCCGAATTGAAGTACTAAGACCTAAACAATATATGATTCTGCAATCATATTGCATTATTTAGAGATAAAAGCTCAGGAATCAATCGTAATAATCGGTTTTCACTCAAAAATTTCGGAAAGAAGAGGAGGACAAATACTCCAAAATTGGTGGTTTCAGGGCGCGACCACCGCTCGTCAAGGGGTTAAGTTTCAGGTCCAGATAAACTTTCTAGTTACACAAGCCTATTTCTGAGAAATGACATGGATTCCTAGGAACACTAAAATTTTTCCTATTAAAAATAATACTTCATATTTTATCGAGCACTCCAAAAGTATACGTTTTGCTAGCTTCAGTCCTCATCTTTACTTACAAGTGAAATTTCCAGCATTTATGAGCCACCTGAATGCAATCGAAATTCTGAGGTTAGCGTATAAAAATACATGATGATATTCGTGCGTGGTTCATGATGGGGAACCAAAATATTTTGCTGGGTGTTTTTGGTATATGCACATCTTCGTCAGCTGGTTGGATTATACAAAGATAGTCGCTATGAAAGACACCGCTGTATATCGCATGCGTTTCGATTACGGCAATTTTAGTCTAACGGCCAAAAAAAAAAAAGGAATATTGTTTTTTGGACATACTTAGGAGAAAAAAAAAAAGGTTCTCATTCTGAATATAGAAAATCTGGAGAGTTTTCGTGGGCTCTTGCATTGATCGAATCAAAACTGACTTTAGCCTTTATTCTGTCTTTCTGTAGAGATAGAGTTCCATCGATTATTATGCATAAATATTCTTTACTTGGTGACACAAATGAAAATAATGGTATAACGATAGGTGCTGATTTATGGTGAAAGTTTAGTTGCAATGACAGATGCGGAAGCGGCAAAAGAAGAATCAGTGATTTATCGCAGTGACTGAGAGTGCTTAAAAGTATGATATATGAAGAGAAGGAGATAAAAAACACACTTATTTTGAATAATTATTTCAGCAAATAATTTGTTTTAAGAGGGCGTAGAAAACGCTCATTTTCCCCATTAATGAAATTGTTTGCCGCTGTAATTCAAGAAAGAAAAAGCGACAAATTATTGTGTCCTTTTTCCCCAGATGTGGTAATTGTTACGAAATTTTTCCTTGCCCATTAGAATCTTTAGTAGTTTCACTTATTAGAAAATATTGCAATATCTTAATGAGTGTAAAATATAATAATCTATCTCTCCTTTTAATCAATGTCAAATACAATGATTTTACATCTCTCTTTTATCTGTGGCTAAAACAAATCTGATATCATAAAAAGATGAATTTTGGTGGTTGGAATTCAGAAGCTAAAATAAATGCTATTTTATAGAAATTATTGATAAAATAGTCATTTCTATGGGAAGATTCATTTACATTTAGAACAAAAAAAAACATAAAAATCTTGCTGCAAAGGAATAATAGCAAAAGAATGTATGCACGATTTTTTATACCGAATAATACAGTAAAGGAATGTTATTTTTCGTTTTAGATATTAAAAGCAATTTTCCAGTAAACTAAATGTATAGGCTTATGTACCATGTGAAACAAATCGTGTTTTATATTTTAATGTTGCGCCTTATTATGAATGTTTCTGTAAATTCGGTTTTTTAGTACGCCATCACTGTAGTAGCAATGGAAGCAACTGGTGCTTTCCAGATGAAGGAAAGAGATGATTAAATCCCTGTATCTACAATGTATTTTGATCACGTGACCACCCAAAAAGTTGTATTTTCTACTAGCAAAAAGCGGAAAAAAATCCTGTATATTCCGGCGTACAGCGTGCACTTATTATTTTTAATCATAATATGATGATATAAAGCACAATCTTCTCTTTACGAAGAAACTTGAAAGATACATGTGTGTTGCACTTATCTTTAGAAATTGTGGGGTTTTACTTATTTAATTCCAAAGTTCTGTCTTAGAACCCCACGAACACTAACAAGCGAATAATCGCTTAAGTGTGTGAACAAAACACGTAAGACGTAAGAAGGGTTAACTACCCTTTATTTTTCAGAATAAATACAATCAACTCCCACTTGGAGTATACACAAAGCCTCTACTTGGGCTTGAGCTTAAATGACTATGAATTTAAACTAAATGAAGCTTAACTAAAGCTATCTGAAAGGTATAGCCGAAGCTATCAGAAATCTAAGTAGTTGGCCCCTAAATATTAATTTAATCGGCGAAGCCAAGCAAGGGCCTAAAGTATGGCCCAGCGTAGTAGCTAAGAGAGAATGAAGCCAAATGGCAAACGCGCGCTAGTCAGGAATTCAGACTCTTTCTGTAGAAGTCGGCGAAGCATCGATAATGTAATTGACAACTATGTTAGCTGTAACCATAATTCCATCCTTCTATTGTTTTCCAGAAACATATAGAAGCAGAAAATAATATAAATGTCTCGCGACCGGTTAAAATCTATAAAAAAACACAGATTGAGCATCTCAGTTCAGTTGTTTAGTTAGTTGCTTAGATGCTGATGTTGCGAGTTATAGTTCCGCGTGAATTGAGATAAATCGAAGTTAGCTTTCTCTTTAGTTACGCATTGTATTGCGTTATAATTAAACGTTTTTAGTAGTTTGAAGGATAACTACTGATTACACTGCGTGGTATTGTGAACACTTGTACGAATATCTCTGACAAAAATTCCAGAGTTTTGATAACTTTCTTTTGATAAGAATAAATTTTATTAACCTATTATCGGGCTTATGCATTCAATCTATTACGAACCTGTATGCGCCCAACAGTATTCTTTTTTTATGAACTAATTAAAATATTGTATAAAATACATCAGTCATTTCTAGGCGAAATCGGAGATAATAATTCCTCATATTTGATTTCCAACGGTCCATACTTACTTAAACTAAAATCTACAATGTCTAGTTAAATGAGAACGAGAATCACATGTATACGTGACTGTGTGGAAAGACATTCGTAGTACGTAGTACGATTTTGAATAAAGTGAAGATATCGGTATATGAATTTAAAAAAAGGTTAATTTATAGCATATTCTCTCTCTCCTTTCTGCATGGCTTCGTGGAGTAATTGGAAGCATACTCGACGCGTATTCAAAAGGTCAAGGTTTCAGGTTCCGGCGAGGGCATTGCTGATTTTGACGCCTCTTGCTTCAACGAAAAAAAAATCCTGATGACTCTAACAGTGGCACCTGAACTAAAAGGTGGTGGGCGGTAATTCGTAATCCTCAGTCTCCTAATCCTCAGTCTTCCTTTGAAAGGGGAAGTATATAAGATATTTTCTTCCTCCTTTCCGTAGGCCTTGACGGTATAATTGGAAGCATACTGGACGCATATTCGAGAGATTCAGAGTTCAAGTCCCGGCAAGGGCACTGCTCATTTTTCACGTTTCCTACATCAGAAAACCTAATGGCTCTATAAGTGGCGCCCGAACTAAAAGGTGGTGGCCGATAAATCTTCACTACTAGATTTGGCGATTGGGCCCCTATTCCAAGCTACCCTTTAAAAGGAGGAGTATATAAGTATTTTCTCCTTCCTTTTCACATTCCTTCGTAGTGTAATGGAAAGAATACTGGACGCGTATTCGAGAGGTCCAGGGTTCATGTCTTGGTCAGCATCGCACTTTTTTCACGTCTTCTGCTTCAAAATAACCTAACGACTCTACATGCTTATGCTTTTTTGAACATTTGACTATGTGATCTGTTAAACAATCAAATCAAAGGAAAACATAATGACTATACAAATTGAATTTCTTTTCTAAATATTTCTTTTATTAAAAAAATGAAAATATTCTTTAAGCATTCCCTGAATTGCAGAAAGCACTTTCTGACAAAGTAAATCGTTGCAGATATTTTGCCCAGTTCCATTTTAGCGAAATTGATCTGTTCAGCTATACATAATTGGTTACCATCTGGTTAATGAGCGCTGAAAATAAATTTAATTACATTATTATCATACGTAATCCAATTACTTCATACCAGATACAAATTCACTAATCACCCATTTAAATTTCTCCAGACAGCTTAATCTAATGGCCAAAAATAGTTTAAGTCCGTCGTATTTAATTGTATTTTACTTTATTATATGTCCGTGAAATATCAGCAACGTATTTTGAGTAAAATGTCATAAAGCAAATTTTATAACTGATGTAATTTTATGTTCTGCAATTTCGAATTTAGTATATTTTGTCACTTTTCATTTTGCTGAGTCAATTGCACTGATAGCTAATTAAAGGCTATATTAAATTAACATTTAACTGACACATTGTTCTAAGAGAAATTCTCGTTTCACAGTTGTCTAGTTGAAGAACGAAACTGGAATTAATGCTTAAAAGAAATCTGGAAGCTTTCAGATTTTTTATTGTCTTCAAAGGGGCATTTTTATGATGGTTTGTGTGTTACCTTTGTTTAATAAACAACACGTTCTTCGCACTTAAACTATAAAATTCAGTTCAACAAGTTGACGGGCGAACAAGTCTTAAAAATGTTAATTTCTAATTAAATTTAAAATTTGATCTTGAGAATGAACTAAATATTATTTGTACAGGAAACATTTTAATTGATTTTAAAATGACTAATGCTTAAACTTTAAAAGTCTAGAAAACTGTTTTCCGCTGCACAACAATTCTTTAACGATTCGTACGTAACATATATTTGAAACATCATTAATTATGCATCATAATGTGCGGGTCACCTGATTCAAAAAAAAAATCCCACGTGGACATCACATAACTTCCTTGTACGGCCTATTAAATTATGCACATATTTTGCTGCATTTGATTTAAAACGCGTTTCCCCGAATTTTGTTAGAGATATATTTCTCATTCAATTTATTTCTCACTTCCCACGATGGAATACATAAAACCTCAAAACATCTTCGTTAAAAATTGTAAAATATAGGAAACCTAAATTATCAAATAGAGTAAAAAACCGTTAAAAAAACAAATTTTACAATTAAAATTAGGCAGAAAGACAAACTTTTCGATGCACAAAAATTTGGCCCCACTCGACAAAAAGAAACTGAAGTTGATGTGTAAACTGAATTAATTCACTATGCTACTAAGTTTCAAATGTAAAGAAATGGCAGTATCGTTAGACTTCATGGAACGTATACAACTTTTAAATCGATGATTATTCTACAACTGTTGCATGCAGATTAAAGGCATAAAAACCTTAACCGGAACATAGAAACAATAAACTTCAAAACGGAGATGCAGATCTACTTGTTAC
Source organism: Stegodyphus mimosarum (assembly GCA_000611955.2). Lineage (NCBI taxonomy): Eukaryota > Metazoa > Arthropoda > Arachnida > Araneae > Eresidae > Stegodyphus > Stegodyphus mimosarum. The sequence goes on along the minus strand of KK119734.1, from coordinate 330,537 downwards.
TGATGTCCCATATGTACAATTTCAAAGCTCTGAGGCTAGTCATATTTGAGTTTATGCGAGATACATGCATATGTACGTATGTACGTACAGACGTCACGAAAAAAAACTTTTGAATCCATTTCACAATCCGTTTCGGGAAAATGAGTCTTTTATTATGTTCATACATATAAACGTACTGCAAAAATATCTTTCAAATGGAATCGAGAGCATTGAAAGTAGATATTTTAGTTGAAATACGATACCCACAATTTTTGGCGATTACAGTACTTCCTTTACTTCGTACACGGAAGGAATAATCAGATTTTTGTAACTTTTTAAGACCATAAAATTTGCAATCAACTGTGTCAGTTGTCTCAAAACTATGACCTACGAAGCAATTTTACACGCCAGGCAAACACATCTCAAGTATGCCTTTGTTGTAAATGCGACTTTTAGAGATGTAGAGTTGTGGACTGAGCTTATGTGAAAGATTATTATTGTCTGAAAAAGGATAGAATGATTACATTCGCTTTTGTCTTTCGGTTTGATTTTCGGTTTGCTTGACTCTGAATTTCGGTTTGTCACTATATGCGTACTTCAGTACGTGTGTGACAAAGACAAGACTATGTGATTGGGATAAGATGGAAGAACTTCCCACGTACATACAATCATTAAATTTAGTTCCCCAGGTGCTGTTAGTGTCTCTTCAGTATACTGCCGTTTCGAGTTTTTAGCCCAAAATAGCTACTAGTCTCGAGATGGCATTTCCCGTCGAATCATTGTAAACGACTACACCACTTTTCAAATGGTTACCGACAAATATTATAACCCACTATTCTATTTAAAGAATTTAAATAATGAGGAATCTGCATGAGTATAGATTGTATATATATTGCTGCATGAATATATATTTTATATATATTGCTGCATGAATATATATTATATATATATATATATATACAATATGTATATCGTAAGCACAAAAAACAACGCTTTTTTGTGCTTGTTTTTTGCTCTAACATTTAATATGTTTTTTTATTGCTACCACATACAGATGAAACTATTGCTTTTTGATGCATTGTCATACACTTTAGTATGCATATTCTGTGACATAAATGGAGAATTCAGTCTATATATATATATATATATATACAATATGTATATCGTAAGCACAATAAAAAACGCTTTTTTGTGCTTGTTTTTTGCTCTAACATTTAATATGTTTTTTTATTGCTACCACATACAGATGAAACTATTGCTTTTTGATGCATTGTCATACACTTTAGTATGCATATTCTGTGACATAAATGCTCGAGAATTCAGTTTATCATAAATTCATATCTTTTCAAAACTGTAAACAGAACTTCTAAATGCGTCTTACTGAGAACAAAGATTTTGTATTTTTTTCGTCGTGCTTGGGGTAAATATGCGCAACATGTCCGCAAAGAAGAGTGGTTTTCTTCAATCAGTCACAGTGGACTTACCACGTAGCGGTGATGATATATGTAATATTTGGTAGAGATGAAATTAGTATAGAACTAATGACTAACTATTAATGCGACAGCTATGTGGTTGTCCTAGAGTTCAAAACTGTACATTAGTTTGCATCCCGTGGGCGACCGTTTTTGGTTACTCATGCTCACTTGTCTGGCAAAGTCAGACCAAGTCCGCGAGAAATCTCGGGTTACGGAGCACAAGTTTACTCCTGTCGTTGGCAATAGCCTTGAGCACCTAACAGGTGACATTTCGATTTGGCTCAGTTCCGCGCCCAACGTTGATGGACAGCAACCCGGCAGGAGGGGTCTGAGGGTCTCCCACCCCTCTCCCCTTCCACGAAACCACATTTGAGGACTTTCAGCTCCCCGCATACTTAAAGTGCTGCCATGCCGCACCGACACTATACATTTACAAACATCCATGCCTTTTCCGGGATTCGAAAGAGCCCTTCGGCACAGCAGTCAGCGGCGCTAACCACTATATCGGTTTGGCGGCGCTTTTTGTTAAGATTATCAATTGCTTTAACATTTTTAAAACAAAAAAGCGATTAGTTTCGAAACCCGGTTTTCCGACGAATCACTATAAATGGATCATTTCGCTTTCCATTTGAGTATGTTGCCATACGGCAAAATGTAAGATTTGTCTTTGGATGTTGTGTGTAAATGTAAGATTTGTCTTTGATTGATCTTTGAAATTCAATCTGTCTGTTGTGCGTTAAAAAACTCTAAACTGTTTGAAAGCAGTAGTTCTTCGGGATATTCATTTCCTAGTTTTGAATCAGATTGATTTTATTAATAAAAACGCATTTAATTCTTGGTCTGTGTAAAATTATCCAATATTTTCATCAATGATGTTACATAATTTTAGACCAAAACGACATTAACCCGAATGGGCTATTAGTCTCGAAACGGTATTTTGCGTCATCCTCTATAAACGGTGAATCACTTTTCAAATTGCTATCACCAAATGTTATCGCTCTGTATTATTCTTAAAGAAATTAAATAATGAACTATGCATATATCTATGTATTTTCCTCTCGCTATCAAGAAACGACGGTAGCTAGCGCCATCAAATTTTGAATAACATAGTCATCCACCCGAACATGTGCGCCTGAAACCCTTTTGAATTTCGAATTCCCGGTTTTACTTTTTTGCAAAGCTTTAATTAATTTTTGATTCACACATTCAACGATTTGAAAGTGAGCAGTGGCAACACTTTATTAAATGCAACATTTTTACCTCTAGCCCTGGAGACAATATATCGGAAACTCTAAAGATGTGCTATTTTTCTGTTTTTAAATATATTATGATTTTGCTGTTGAATTGAATTGATTTGTATGTCGGGTATGTGCGAAGGACATGGTATGTAACTAACAAAGCTGTAATAATAAATGCACAACAAAATAGAGTGTTGAAGGCCACCTTACTAAGAAAAAAATATTGATATGGTGAACTTTGAAAAGACTGAAAAAAAAATGTAAAAATATATGCCAACACTTATCACTGCATCTGGAATTCTAAACATATGCTGCGAAGCTGCTTTTAATTTTTTTTTTTTTTTTCAATTTTGTTGTTGAGTTGCATATGGCATAAGTATGGAAGGACAAGTTAATTGTGATGATGATCCAAGGAATACAAGGTGATTTATGTAGCTCCAGTTATGAAGAAGTAAAATTCGTAAAAATAATTTTCTCTATCTTAGTTTAAAGTTAGGTTTAAATCACTTTGCAAAGTTGACCCTAAAATGAGGTTAAACTCCGATTCTCAGTAGTGTAATGGAGATTGAGAAATCTAAAATTTAAAAAAATGAGAAAGTAAAGTCAGAGGAAGTTTTTCTAGAATTTAAAAGCTTGCAACGAGGTCATTGTGATACCTTTTTGTTCGAGTACTTCAATCTGTTGGGAAAAAAAATGTAAGGCAAATTTTAATTTCTTAACAGTTATTTTAATTTTGAAACCCTTTTCTTTCATTTCTTATTTCCACTAACAACTCCTTTCCAGAATGAACTTTTAGAAGAGCGTTGAATGTAAATGAGTTAGAAGAAGTATTTAAGGAAGGTTCAGCTTACTTCAATGGAGAGTGCTTAGTGCCTTCTGTTTGCCTTCTGGCTATGTCATTCTTGATACTGTTATGTTCAATCGTATTATACGTGCCTATTGATTTTCACCGGCTAGTTTAATTTAACGGCCAATTACACTAGATAATTGTGCCTAGCTTAGGCTAAGTCCCGTTTAGTTAATTTTAGTTTAGTTTCTTACTTTTTATTCTGAATTAAACCCCGAGTAGAGGATTTCCTGTAAGCTCGAGAAGGGGCCAACTGTTATTCTTATTGAATGAATAAAAGGGTAATTTATCCTTTCTCGAGTCTACGTCTTACTTGTTATGAACTCAGTAATAAGTCGCTGGAGTCGCAGGAGGATCCTAGACGTTTCATCTTAGACAAAGGGTGAGGAATCCTACAGGTTCTCAATTTGAAGACTTTGGTGGCAGAGGCAAAGGAACGGGAGCCTTGGATTCTAGAACTCTTCCATCAAATGTGGAACATAGTCGATGCGGTTACGACATTCATTACTGGCTTTCAAGGTATATGAGTTCCCAGATGTATGCGTTTACAGCCCAAGGTTATTTATAGCTTTTTCAGGATAGTTTGTGCAGGTGTTTGTGATAAAATCAGCAAGTTATCCCGCTAAATTCTGAGCAGACGAGTGAGTGAATTGTTTGGCATTTCCCTGTTTATACTTTTTTGTACTAAGTAAAGTAAAATTTTCGGTTATCAGATTTCAAAGGAAATTTTAAGTTTGACCTTTCTCGAATCAATTTTGAATATTTACTTTCCTGTAAATCTTGGCATATTAAAGAATTCTTTATTCCAAAACGGATTGTAAAATGGATTCAGATCGGATTAAAAATGGATGTTTTCATATGTATACATCTCGCATAACTCAGAAAAGATTAGCGGTAGAAAGTTGAAATTTTGGGTATGAGACTGCGAGAATATCTAGTCGCGAACCTTCATTTCTGATTACAGTCGGTAGTATCAGAAGTACATAGTTTTACTTTCTTATTCCAATTCATAAAAAATCAGCAGCTAATAGCGCTATTTTGGAGTAGATTGGTCCTTCGAGTTTTTAAATCCTTTTTTAACTCCTCTTTTTGTGCTATATCTACATATACATGTAAGAAATAATATATAAAGAAATTTGTTTCTTAAAAATGATCCTATCCTGGGAAAAATTGTTTAGGATATTAATATCGCCTCACATAAATTGGGGGTGAAATGAGAAATCGTTAAATTATTAGATTAAATATTAAAACTGTATTTTTTTTCCTCAAAAGGGTAAATGGGAACAGTTAATAAAATAAAAAAAATAAATTGGAGAAACGAAAAAGAGTATTAATTACTTTCTGCTGAATGCTTCAAATGTAATTCTTTAAGCTGAAATGCGTAAGTATTTTAAAACATTAAACCCAGAAGATTAATGAGTGCCGAACATACGCATCGTTCTACCAAAAATTGACAAGGATGTTTAATTTCAAAATTTTCAATTTTTGATGTCTTTTTCAACTTGTAACGACGGATCATTTAATTAAGTTAAAATAATTCGAGAAAATAAATTTAAACAAATTGCAGCAAAAATGTGTATAATTTAATAGGCCGTACAAGAAGGTCACGTGGTGTCCACATTAGATTCTCTTTCTTGATGTAACATGAATGTGTGAGTGCTTCTAAGTCAAACAGTCCTTAAGTTCTTTATAGTAATAAATAATCAAATTCATCAATTAATCCAGATATGAATGTAGATATTTGTTAATGATTTAGAAGAATAAGCAAACACAAATCTCAACAACTCTTTTAAATAGCTATACTTTAATTCCAATTTTAAAGTGGGTTTTAAATAAGCCTTATTTTAATTAAAGTGTTTCTTTCCTCACTACCCTTTTCGGTTTCTTAAAGTGATGATTCTCTGGCTTTAAGGCACAAGTTTATTTAAAGAAATTTTAAAAACCTACTATTTTTACAGCAAACACGAAAGCTAGTGTTCTTCAAAGACAGGTAAATGCCACTCTGTTTCGCTTTAAAGAAACAAGCACATTTAGCCAATTTGCTTGTCTTCTGTTTTTCACACACTCTCACTTCCCATTACAACGTCTAAATAGATTCCTAGCCACGGCTTCTAGGCAATTCGTAGGCGGAAGAATACTTTTCTCTATTAAACCCTCCAGAGGTAAATTGCATTTGCCTTTTATTTTCCCCCCTTAAACGACGTGACGACCGTCCACAAAAATCCGTCCCTTTTCTGCCTGCTAAACTGCGAATGTATAAAAGAGATCCCAACGAACAAAACTGGCTTAGATTAAGATCTAAAATGAGCATGGGAGTAAGGGAGTTACTTGTTTGAGTTTTCAACCGTTTCAAAGCTAGATATTCGTTTGTTTTTAATCCTAGAAAAGCTCATCCGTCAGGCAACCGATATTGCAAAGGATTAAAACTGAAGGTTAGAGGGTTGTTGCATGTTTAGTTCTGAGGCAATTAAACAATTGTTTTTACACATACTGGTAGCTTTCTTTTTAGTTCCTGAAAATTATTTTTGCGACAGAAGACGGTGAACAACAGTTAAAGACCTTTAAAACTCTTATTTCCAAGTGTTAGAAGAATTCAGAGAAAGGATTATCCAGACGAAAAATGGTTTTGAAGCATTTTGAAATGAATTAATGTAAATTTTAATACAGGGTGTTTATAAAGTCCCGGACCCATTTTGATGTTTAATAACTCATAAAATAATGAAGATATAAACAAACTTATGGCATTTATTGATGGAATACCTTAAATATTTTCCTTTTAAGATTTGAATATCTTTACTTTTGTAAATATCGTCTGCGCGTGTGGTTAATTTCAGGTAATTTCATTTTCCAGTCTAAATATCTGTACTTTTCTGTAATGTTCTCCGACGAAGCATCCTTTCGTCTTTCTGGCATTGTTAATCGCCATAATGTGCGCATATGGGGATCTGAAAACCCCCTTGAATACCATGAGGCACAAAGGGATTCCCCAAAGGTTAATGTGTGGTGTGGACTAATGCACGACCGAGTCATTGGGCCTTTCTTTTTTACAGAAAAGACGGTCTCATCAGTCGTATACTTAGACATGTTGGAGAACTTCGTATTTCCACAACTAGAAGAGTTTCAGCCACATGTCTTTTTGCAACAAGATGGTGCACCACCTCATTGGGGTACCATCGTTCGCAGTTCTTTGAATAACCATTTTACAGGAAGATGGATTGGACGAGGAAGTCCAATTCCTTGGCCACCCAGATCACCTGATATAACGCCGCTGGATTTTTTCCTTTGAGGATTTGTAAAGGACAACGTTTACAGAAGAAGAATGTCGAACATGACCTAAAAGCCAGAATTACAACCGCAATAGCCTCCACCATCTTTCGTAGCTACCAAATAAATTCTACAAGGGGTAGAGCCTTTGGCTCAGGTACCCTGGTGTTGCAAACACCGTTCTACTGTGGAGCAATAGCCTCCGTGGATGCCGACATGCTTGCCGGTACCTGGCGTGAAATTGAATATCGACTTGATATTCTCCGTGCGACGAAGGGGGCACACGTGGAAGTTTATTGACAAGGGTCATGAAACTTTTTGAATCTTTCTAACCATTTATGTTTTTAATTTTAATCTATGTTTATTATTTTATGAGTTATTAAACATCAAAATGAGTCTGGGACTTAATAAACACCTTATATATATAAAGATAAAATTACTGTGGGTGCCAGTTCTTTGTTTCCATTACTTGGCTATTTATCACCAAAAGATTTATTAATAAATTAATCGGATTTTATTACGTATTAAAAATAATATTAGAAGTTACACCAAATAACAGTCAAATGTTATTCGATATAAAGCAAAAAAGTTTTACGTTTTGAAAATCAGTAAGGGTGTACTTATTCAATGATTTTTACTGTTGTATGAAATGTAAACTGTTTATCCCTATTATAAATTCTAATTTTATTGTAATATCACCTTGAATAATATGCTCCAGGCTCCTATTCCTGATAATTAATGATCTAACATTCAATCAAACATATCAGAATTTGGATTACTCACGAAGAAAGAAGTTATTATGACGTATGATATTTTATGACATGTGATAAATTTGATGCCAAAACAAAGCTCCTAGCAAATATCTGATTTAATTTAATGAGTTTTAAATCTATGGTCAAAATTTTTACTTTCTTGTACGAAGTAATTATTTGGACGTGTAAGGAAGTATTATAATTTCGAAAAATTCCGGGTATGATTTCAAAGGAAATATTCAATTTTACCATTCCCGAATCCATTTGGACAATTTTTTTACTTGATGTCTCTACAAGCAAAATAAGAAACTTTTATTTTCCAAAACGGACTGTAAAATGAATATTTAAAATGAATTCGAAAGAGATATTTTTGTGACTTCTTTACGTACGTAAATATGTATATATAGGTATCTCGGATAACTCAAAAACGATCAGCCGTAGGACGTTGAAATTTTACACGTGAGACGCTTTGTAGTAGTATATGTGACTATTTTAATATGTTTTCTATATGTGACTGCTTTAATATCTAGTGCACATTTTTTTATACTGGAATCAACATTACCAAACGTGTGTGTGTATATATATATATATATACGTCCACTCCCTTCATCCAGTTACTTAACTTTTAATACGGTGTCTTAGTTTCTTATAATTATATCTGGTAAAATCTACATTCGTTATGAAAAAATAAAATTAAAAAAAGTTTGACACCCATGAAACAAAAATTGAGCTGGATACTTAATTTCAAAATTTGAAATTTTTTATGTCGTTTTCAACTTGCCTTGAGAGATCAATTAGTTAACCTAGAATAGTTCGAGGAAATAAATTTAAATGAAGTGCAGTAAAAATGTATGCAATTTAATAGGCCCTACAAGGAAGTCATGTGGTATCTATCTCAGATACTTAATTAATATGAAAAAGTATAACAAGTTATTCAGTTTCATAATTTTTTTATCTTAAGTGCCACACACTCTATAGAGAAATGTTGCAGTAATGTTTTGTTTGCATTACAAAAATTCTCACGGCTAAATAACAACCATCTCATCAAGACACAAATTATATGGTTTATAAACCAACTGTTCAAGGTGTACTTAGCTCTTCAAAGGTTCTGAAACATCGATTACAAATCCTTCACATCTTTTTTTTTTTTTTTTTTTT
>KK119734.1:295311-319992 GCA_000611955.2 Stegodyphus mimosarum | reverse complement strand
CGAGATCGATATCCTTTCTCTACTAATGGCCCAATATCATCTGGAACATACTGAATAAGATGTCTCTATAAGCTTCTAATATAAATGAAAAGGTACCAGCACCTGTGACTTCGTGTAGTCAGTTCTGAAGTGTATTTCCTTAGAAAGAATTACTACATAAGAACGAATAGGAGTAGAGAAAAAATAGCCTTCATTTAATAAAATCTTACTATATCTGTTGATATCGTATATATGTTGGTATAGTATATCTGCTGACTGTATGAAATCGGGCTTTCTATTGAATACCTAGGCACTTTATAGAATACGGAAAGCTGGCCGGTAGTGTATAAAATAATTAAGAATTTCATAAATTGTATAGGCATTCTATAGATTTCCAAATGATAAAACGTCAAAATATGATATACGCCTCTCTTTCCTTTCGAATATCACGTGGCAAGACACGCGACTTTACTACTCTTACGACTTAGGTTCACAGTTTGCCAATTGCATTTTGCGCTTCGTCCAAGAGCGTCAATATAAGGGATTTTTCTTAAATTTGTGCAAACAATATTAGCTTTATACTCTTGCTGTATGAAAATAGAAGATCGCAATATAGTGTTCGAGGAGTCACAGTCAATAAACGTTCAACGACGATTCGAAGATGAACTGTCTAAGCTTCGAGTTAGTACTGCAGAAAACTGTTTGTTTTTAACCGAAACTACTTGCCAGAAACTAATAAATGATGTAAAAAATACCTTATTGACTATTAAGAGAGAATCACGGGACTATTAAATCCTGTATCGCTATGATGTGGTGTTTGAGAAAAACAAAAGTAAATTCATTTATCCGTTAAAGAAGGTGTCAGTACTATATAGCATTACGTCACGGGCACTGAGTTATTTTACGTACATCATGAAACTTATTTGGTTAATGAACACGAGGATATGACAGAAAGCTGAAAGAATTTTTAACCAAATATAAAACGTTATACTTGATAATACTGATAAGTACATTATAGTTATACTTGATAAGTACATCCACCTTCATGAGCCCTGACAGCAAAAACAGAAAGGTATTAAAAAAAGAAATTGCTTTGCAACCTATGCTTTTTTTCAGAATTTAATTCCCGTTGTCAGTTCACAAAATTTGTATATCTGAAGGCCCGACTTCAAAAAGAGCGGAAGAAATAACCTACAAGCTAGTGGACATATTCTCTTTGCTTGGGGCTCCATCTATATTACATTCTGACAATGGGTATAGAATTTGCCAAAAATATGTTGACCAGTCTGAAGGGGATTTGACCAGCATTGATGATTTTCCATGGGAAGGTCTCACTATTCAGAAACCCAGGGTAGTGTCGAAAGACCTAATTAAGCTATTGAATATATACTCGGTTCATGGACTGACCAGTGGATTGAATGACTGCGATTGGTTCAATATATGAAAAATAGAGCTTGTAATTTTGAAACCAAATGAAAACCATATGAAACCTTTTTTGGCTGCAAACTTGAAGTAACTCTTACAACTTCTTTTCTACTCGAAGATGTTTTAAACGAAATAAATAAACAGGAGCAGACAGCAAAAATGATAGAAAGCGTCCAAACGATGCAAAGAGATGGAATAAATCAGGTTATGCAAGAAAAGAGCTTGTTAAAAAAACATGGTTGCGATTACAGTTGATGGTGGATCAAAACAACGTGATTTCGATATGATCACCGAAGATACTTTCCTTCCTGCTAGCTGTTGTGTGTGTTTAAAGGTAGCCTATGACGCACACACGTGCGCGAAGTATCTTAAAAAATTCGTAATTTTTGTGGCCATGTTAGTAAAGAGAAAGAATTGAATATTTTGTGCACTCTTAGTTTGAAAACTGAAAATGCTATCGAGGTAGAATTAATTTTGAAATCAGTCAGGAAATGCAAGCCAAAAATATGAAATTGAATTCGGAAAAAGTTACTCACTGCTTCTTGGGAACTACTATGAAATTTCCTATTCCTGACGTCGACAAGGGTCGAGGTGTTTCGCGCAGTATTTTGGCTTTTGTATAATGAATGTGACAATGGACGGTTTCTACCAACTTCGAATTTCTGAGGACATTTAAATAAAAACTTGCTTAGAGCTGAAGATATCCTGGCCTTATCTTCGTCCAATCGCAACTGCTTAATCCAGTGGAAGAGGCCAAGGATTCATCCAGTATATGTGTGAAATAAAGTGGTAAAATATGAAATGTCTTTTTGTGCAAAAAATGCTGATGTGTAATACAAAATGTCATTCAAGCTTACCAAGTTGCAACAAGTACCGTATATTATAAATAGTACCGTATGTAACGCGCACTTGCAATACAAAAACTAAGATCGAAATTTACGTTTGCACGTTATACGCGTGGAAGAAAAATGATAGATTTAAAAATAAGGATTGAACGTAAAAAAGTAGATTTCTATATGTATTCAAATGCTGTTAGTTTAAAAGAAATGACATACCTTATGGACTTCAAAATTTTCGTTATCGGATAACATAGAAAGTTCGTCATCTTCATCTCCCGGTATGCCTTCAGGCACATCATCGAATTTTTTTTCAACTTCACCATCATTGTTACTCTGATCCATACATAAATAATCGTCATCATCTGTTCTTTTACCAACACCAAACACGCTTGCTGCAGCACGATTTCCCTTTTCTTTCACAAAATAAATGACTTTGCATTGAAACCAGCAATAATTTGTTCTTTTCGCGGAAGCTACATTTACTACTAAAAGGATTACTAGTTCAACTGTATTTCAATTTAAGCCAATGAGATTTATGAAAGCTTTCGATTTTGAATTCAAAATACCAGTTTCAAATGACTACAGAAAGAAAAAAAAAGCATCTAAATTCTAAATCCACGAATTCATTCAAGTTAGAAGTGCATTCTTAGTCCAAATTTTATCACTCTTCTCCCGAAACCCTAAAATAGCATTCTTTTGGAAACATGCATTGAATGCAATCCACTCTGTTTGCAGGAATATTTACTCCCTCAAGCATTTAACCCACACGCAAATTGTTCCGTTTATTGTTTGTCAATTTAGTATACCATTGTTCGAAAGACTAAAAGATTTGTCAAGACAAATCTACGAGTAAGTGACCTCAAAGAATAAGAGCATTGCAAATGCAAAGTTTCTTCGTTAAAAATTGGGTGAGCGTTGTACGGCGAATATACCTTAAAAATAAAAAATGCAACTTGCAATTATAGATGCGCGTTATACATCGGAAAGTATGAAAAAACGGAAGTTAAATTAAATTTTTACGAAAAAATTAAATTACTTATATTTTTTAAATATGTGCAGTTTTCTTAAAGTTCATTTAATGACTCTATTTGATTTCCTATAACAAATAAAATTAAGTGAATGAAAATAAAATTATTTTCTTTCTTAGTGCAACAAGTAGGTTCATATTTTATTTATTTATTTATTTATTTTTTAACAAAAGGTGCATAAATTTTGCTTTGTATAACTTCATTTTTTACATGGCTTAAATAAAAGTTTTTAATGACTGTCCTTCATTATTTCTTCAATAAAACATAAATGAACGTGTTTTAAATAATAGCCTTATCTTGGCCTTTTTTCATACTTTGCCTAAAAAACATTTGTTATTTTATAGAATGCCTAGGTATAGAGTCCGCTTGTCTAACCTCCCTGTGAAAGCTGGAAAAGTAATAACTTCACAGAAGACGGGTTAAAAATACCCTTTATTACACTTTAAAAACTTACAATGCGGCAACTAGACGCTAACACACTACTCCTCTGCTTGGGCGGTAACTGAAATCAAAGCACTAACTAAAGATTTGAAGATATTAACAAGCAGTAGAATTACGCTACAGGGTTCAGACTATCCTGTTTCTTAACAGAGCATTGAATCTAGTGGCAGCAAAGTAATAGCTGTTACGCCACGTTTAAAGAACAATAAATGCTAAGCAGAAGCTCACGCTAGCTGTTAGAGAGAGTGGGCACAGAGTTTGCCCACACTCTCTAACTTTCCCTTCTAGAAGTTAGTATTTTAACCTTTTTTCCTAAAGTAGAAAGGAGTTTCTCCTAAAGTAGTCCTTTCTTTCTCTAAAGTAGAATTTGCATTTCTTCACGCGCGCTTTCAAATTTAAATATTCTGGTATCGACAATTAAGGGAAACGAAGGCTTATAGGAAAGTAACGTAAAATTAAATTAAATTGGTTATTTAAAATACATATAAATTCCTACATACATATAAATTCCTACAAGTGCCTAGGTATGCTTAGGTAAAATGTATAATAAGGTATTCTATAGAATACCAGCGTTTCATACTTTGCCAGTAACATTATAGAGACGTTAGGTATTTGAAACAAGAATATTGAAAAAAGAGCAACGCCTTCGCCGGGAATCGAACCACGGACATTTCGGTTACGCGAGCCCACCAGCGGCCGAGCGGTAAAGACGCTGAACACTGGTAGTTCGGTCCGAGGTTCAAATCCTGCGAACGGGCTGGCTGCATGGGCGTTTTCGTGGTTTTCCCCATGTGTAACGTGTATACGAGCCAGTTTCCCTTAGAAAGTCCTCCACGAAGGCATCCCTCCCTTTAGGCAGATAGCCTTCGTGTGCTTTGCCATAATTGAATAACCTAACCTCGGTTACGCGAAGGAGGCGGGAAAAGTACCTTATAGCATATCAAAACTAATCCAAAATGTCTCAAGCCTTACAAGACCTAAGAATTTGAAACTTTCCTGATGGCTTCGTCGGGCTCGGCGTGCTGAGCCATTTGTAATTTCTTATGAATTTTGAATGATGACATGCTTTGTTATTGATGAAGTAGTTTCCTTATTAAACGAAAGTATATTCTGCTTGCTCGAAGGAAATTAGTGCTGCAATCATAGATATGGTTGTAAGAATAGATCGCGCATTATGCGATAAAACTTTTTTCCTACCGAAACGTTGACAGCAGCCACGACAGCGGCATAAAGCACAATGGCAAGTTATCGTAGTTATCAGAGATTTGTATTGTACATATTTGTACATATTGCTACTTTGTACTTAGATAGATAATTTAACAGAATTTTAAGTAAGACTGTTGTATTTTTTAATGTGAAAAATCTAAAGAGAAATATAAGAATGAATGCCGGAAATGTAAGAATACATCAATTTTACTTACTAAAATTACCTAAGTACAAAATTTTGTTGCAATTCTGAGAATTTTTGACACTAACATTGATAATTTTAGAGGAATATTTTTTGCACGCTACATCATGAAAGTTACCGAAATATTTGAAAGACATACAGTATTCATAACTTACAAATACTGAATGAATCATGTTCCATATATAGATGATAAAGAATAAAAAGATTTCAAGGAAAATTCGAGCATGAAGAAAAGAATTCCGATAACTGTGATTAATAGTTGTTTGAGTTTACTAATTTTACATTTTTTTAATTCAAATTTTAATATATCCAACGTAATATTTGTCATATTCTGACTGGAGAAATAGTGTAAATGTTATTAATAATTTTTACAAAATTAGCAAATTATCACTAATGAAATTCTTGCTTGTGATAATTATTTATCAAAAACTATTGCATTTTTTTTCAAATCGTTTGACACAAATGTAAAGAACTGTAAACAACACAAGCGTTAAGCATGAAGAGGATTATAGAAATTTTAAAATGAAACAAAGTTTTAGTATTTCGTGTGCTGTAATTCAATATAGCAATGCATAAAATCAAGATAATAGCAGCTTAAACACACAGGGGCATCTGAGTACTTATTGCTACTTTCATGGATGATGGCATAAATATTTCTGTGATCAAAAATATGTACTTGAGAGGTCAAGCACATATTATAATATCGACTCTGCAAGATTCCTTATTTCTTGTCTAAATCTGTTAGATTAACGACGTGCGAATTTGGAGTTAACAGTTTTGGTAATTAATTTTTGCTGCCAAATTTGGAGAGAAATCGCCAAAAGGAGCCAAACTTGGTGACCATTTGGCGACATTTTGGTCTTGTCCCTGTATAGCTATAATGGATATTTATTGTAATTGAATATCTGTAATTAATCTACATAGCAACTGCAACAGTATCCAGCCTTCATAATGCCTCCCAGTAATTTTGAGAAGTACTAGATATTTCTCGGCGGCTGGGTGAAAACTATATAAGATCTGAGAAAGCATCCTCTTTTAGTCGTTAGTTCAAAGCTGAAGTCGGAGTATAGAGATATCGTAGGGCTTCGCCTTTTAGATGTGCTTTGCATTGCGTTGTGTTTAACGTCCTTAGTAGTTTAAAGCTTAAAGCGCAGTGACTGTTTGCACTCTGTGATACTGTGGAGTGATGTACGAGTGTTCTTGTGGAAAGTTTCAAAACTGTAAAATTTTCTTTTTGGTAAAAAAAATTTTATCAAGCTATCATCGGTTCTATCTGCATTCAGTTTATTACGCAATCAACAATATGATCTAAGTTAAATAGAACAAGTTTTTAAAATTAAATAATACCTTTCGAAAATGTAAAATTGCTTCAATAAGATCGAAATATAGTACAGAAATTTTCAAATGACAGAAAAATTTCGTCGCGAGTAAAGAATTAAAATTACCAAAACCTCAGTTGGGATTTCTGGCAACGTTTACGTCTTGAAACCGAGTCTCTGAAAATATAATAAACAACTGTTTTAAACGTGTTAACCTTTTAATAAATAATGAAATAAAGGAAGATGAATGAATAAGAACATCTCTAGCAATTATGAATTGAGAGGAATAAAAAATTCGAGTTGCAGCACCAATAATAGCAATAATAATCCTTTCAATAGAATTTATGTTATCCAGACTCCAAATACCAGAACTAATTTTCTGGATTTTATGTTCTTCTTTCTCTGTCAAATAAAATTTATCTGTTGCTTACTTTGTTTACACATTTCTATTTCTTTCGCTCATTTTATTAATATTCATCTAAAGAATGTATAGTAATATATACATAAATATATATATATATATATATACATGTACACAGCCCTTCATATATAATTCATAAAAGAAAAACCCCCGTACACCATCTTCAAGGAATAAAAACCCAACCAAAACCCTGAACTAAAAAACATTCTAGACAGTGTTTCAATTAGTATTTTAAACTAGTATTCTCCAAACCTCCACCGCTTTAAAAGCATAAAAATTTTATAAAGAAAAACCCTAATCGCAAAAATACCAAAATCAAGTATTGAAAAAGCAGCCACCCTCATCGATCGCGGAACAGTCGATTTATCAAGGGGAATCAAATAATCTGCAATCAATCAACAACTAAATTAAGTATGGTTGTTCGCCTTTCTTCTAAGCAAGCGCCAAATTAAGTTTCTTCTAGAACCAAATCCTAGTCCGAACAATACTAAATCAAAAGAAATTAGACCAGTATAGCCAAAAGAATTTATAAACAAAATAGATTAGTAATTAATCATTTAAATTTAAGTAGTTCACTAAGAACACAACTAAACGAAAAGAGTTGCCTACTTTAGAAGATATACCCCCGACATTTTCCTTTTCAAACTCAAAGGTAAAAACAAATTTATACATTTGTTAACATTAAAAAGTAATTCAAAATCAAAAGAAAATCAAAATTGACGAAATCCTAAATATACATATATATATTTTCAATTAAAAAATTAATTGAGTGAATGGCCTAAGACCCGAACACTGGCTTAAAGGTTTTGGAAAATGTACAGCTATCAACGGTAATAAAAGAACAGTTACAAAAAATAGATCTTAAAAATGACGAAAACTTTTATGCGATCTTTCAGATCTTGCAGTTATATATAGTAAAGTTCTTATACGCATTTTAAAAAACTAAACGCAAAAATTTTGAATCCCGCAAAACTAAAATTGCTCGAGTTATTTAATTTAAATATTTGAGATTTTTATCGTCATTGCCCTGTGTCTCATACACTAAAGTAACTCTACGGTCTTTATTTTCACACTTGTTTTTCTTAGCCATATAACGTCAATTACAAAAAACGTATTTTAAATGACGCTAATTTTCATGTTTTGGAATTTTTAAATTTAAAATTTCAGTCTCGTTAAATTGCGAAATCTAACATTTTATACAGTCGCCCTGTCCTTGCAGTTATATTTAGTAAATGTGGTATGCTGTCCATTGAACACAACTTCGAAACAGAATCACAACACAAAACAGTTCTGAAATCTTTGTTTTATGAACAAGATATATTTACCTAAACAGAACAAAAAAATTAAATGAAAACAATCTTCAACGACATTTATAATATAATGCTCAAAATAAATACATAGACTTATTCATCGGTCTTGATTATTATCAGGCTTATCTAGTAGGGAACATTTTCACTGCAGGAGTATATCCCAAGGTGGAAGGTAAAATGTGAGATTAAAAATTAAGAGACTGAGGCTGGCTCAGGTACAGGTTAATCCTCTCTCGCCAGTTTACAGCTTGGGCAAGTTCGACTGAATGGGTCCTGGTTCCATTATGCAAAGGAGATACTAATTTATTCTAACAAGTTACTTAAACACGTTCTAAAAATAAAACAAAACCCTTGACTCGCTAAGCACGAAAACTGATCGAGATGATTAACTTTAAAATTTCTCCTCAAATTCACACATTGACAAGAAATTGAGGAGAGAAGTATTTGGAAAAATGGAACTATCAAATTAGAAAAAGTTTCTGATGCTAATAAATTAAATGATGAGCATTATTATGCATATTGTTCTGAAAGCACTGATCAACGTAAATATATTTCGAAGAGTATACCTTATTTACAGAATTTTAGAGAAATTGTGCTCTAGAATACAGCAAGAAGGATCAGTACGGGAACATAGCTAATTTGTAATATTGCTTGCATAAATTACAAATGAAAACTTCTTCTGGATGAATAAAGTTTTTTGTATGATTATTAAATTATAATTCTACAGCAATAAATCTATACGAAAATATTAATAACGTGTTTTAGCATTTGAAAGCTCATAAAATATTTGTGTGAACATTCTTTTTGAATAACATATGAAGCAAAAATTAAGTTAAAGAATGTTCCACAATAGTCTGTCCTAAAAGAATATCACTAAATGGCATTTAATGGGAAAAAAATCAATCTCGAAATATGCCACTTTGCTTTAACTGAACCTTTAATCACATAAAAGCTTACACATTTTGAAATTAAATATGTCGTTCAATTTCTACCATGTGAGAGTCGAACTTTTTGTGTTTTATTTCTTAGAATTGTACGACCGGGAATAAAAAAAAATCAATCACCCTTCATAACTTTTAGAATGTTGAGTCTTTAAATTTAGAACTGCCAAAACATAAACATGTGAGGCATTTAAAATAATTTTCGGTAACTGGACGAAAATGATTCATGACTGCTAAAATAAAAATCGCACAAAGCCTTTTGCAGATACCGTATTTATACATGTGTTCTGTTCTTTATTAATTCCTTGAGCAATTCTTTCGGAAAAAGTTTTATTATTTTACGTGACTGAAAGGTAAAGTACAAATTGATTATAGTAATATAACTTCAGTTGAAATACTTATATGTTTAGTTTTATGCAAAAAAAATAATTTCTTTATTTAATTATATTTTATTAAAATTAAAGGAAGATTAAAGTTCTGCCTCCGTAACAATTTAAAATAATATTAAAATTTAAAAAATACAATATGTAGTTAATTTTTTGCAATTGAATTTTCTGATTAATTTATGGTTTTAATGAAATTTAGAAATATAAAATGAAATGCAAGAGAAAAATTTGTCGAGACCATTAAGTATACACTGAAGAACCAAAGCATTATGACCGCCTACTCAATAACACATTGCACGAATTTAGCCTGCAAAACAGCTGCAACTTGTCTTGGCATGGATGCCTCAAGTTTTTGTTAGATGACTGGAGATAGGTTGTACCAAATGTCTAAGCAGCAGTCACGCAAAGTCGAGATATTCCGACACGGTGGTGTTTGAACTCTGAGCTGTCGCTCCATGACATCCCAAATATGCTGCATCCGGTTAATATCCGACGAGTTGTTTGGCCAGGACATTAATTGGAGTTCATCGTTATGCTCCTCGAACCACTCCAAACCAGTGCTAGTCTTGTGACATAGAACGTTCTCCTGCTGGAAGATTCCATTTTCAGTTGGGAAGACAGACACCATGTAAGTGTGTAACTAATCCGTAGTTACGTCCAACTAGTTCACAGCTTTCGTGGTCTGTTCTGTCACAACCAGGGGTCCCAGAGCCGCCTATGAGAGCAGTCCCAAATCATAATACTGCCACCACCAGCCTGTGTGTGATCTGCTGTACAGGGTCGAGCAACTGTTCGCCTGGAAGACGATGTACGCTGACACAACCGTCGATGTGATGAATGAGAAATCGTGATTCAGCCGATCAAGCAACTGTATTCCACTTATCAATGATCCAGTCTCCATGATCCAGGGCCCACTGCAAGCGTAGTTGACAATACGTTTGGTTAACAGAGTCGCACGAGTGGGACTTCTGCTGCACAGTCCAATATCCAACAGCATCCACTGAACTTTGTGCTCCGAAACACTTGCACTTGGATCTGTTTGTATTGGGCTGTCAGTTGAGCCACTGTCTGGCGCCGATTTTGCTGTACCAAGCGGGACAGTGTCCGACGTCCTTTTTCTTTGACGAAGCGTGGACGCCCAACACTTTGGCATCTACTGTTGGTTTCACCGTCATTCATCTATTTTGCATAAATACTAACAATGGCAATTCGTGAACAACCTACCAGTTGTGGAGTTTCGGAGATACTCGTGCCGTGTCTTCGGACCATTATAATATGCCCTCTATCAAATTTGCTTAGAACTGCAGCTTTTCCCATCATTCGCAAAAGTGCAATAAATGATTCCTTACCAAGCAGCAATTAAATACCATTCCCACTGACTCATGTCGTCCATACGTGTTCTTTGAAAAATGTGGAGATGATCATGATGATTTATCTCGTTAGTATGTAGTATTAAACATAGAAAATTAGTTCTGCTTTCACCAAGATTTGTACCACGGATCTTTTATTTGTCTACCTTGCGTCACAAGAACCAAGACGAGGAATTCGTTAGATTCACTCCCATTTAAAAAGCGACCAAAAAGAAGCAAAAGTTCCAGTCAACTAAATCCAAGTATTGGGAATTATATCCACTGCATTTAGTTAGGGTTTTGTGTTGACATCATGAAGCATTTGGAGATAAGAAACATGAAACATTAATTGTGCCTTTGCCAGAATTCTAACCACTAATATTTCAGTTAAATGGGCCACCTACTTTCACACCGATAGCACAAAGGAGAATGCATTAATTCTTTACAGACAAGAAAGCCCAACTTTATTCTCTCTAAGAAGAAAACAAAAGCAAGCATTTAGATTTCTGGACGTCTCAAGTTGGAGTAATTGGAGTTATACTTTATTTTAAAAACATTAATCGCAAAGGCAACTACAGATGGGCAAAATTTCTCCTTTAAGGGATCAGATCAGAGCCGTTCGCTCACTGAAATGAATCCTTCCTTTTTAACGATACAGGACTCACTAACAATGACCTTGATGAATGAGTTCGGAACAGGCATGGATCAAGAGCGGGATGGAATGGTGACATAAAAGTAGAAAGAATTGAACAAGTAATGGGATCGCTGGAATCAACTCAACCAAACCGCTTACTCCCTGGACTGATGGCTTTGCATTGTACTTTTGACATTCTCTAAAATAACGTTTCTACATAGAACATTAAAATTCTGTAATAAAAAATGTTATAGTTAAAAATATTAAAAACTAAACTCATTTTTAAAAGCTTATATTATTTTATTACTATAATTGATACATTGTCGCTACTACAAAGCACAGCGAAAAAATAAATTTTTAGATTGGCAGATCCCAAAGAACAGGAAATTGTATGCTGATAACACTAGCATTTTCCTTTTTATTTCCTTATACGAAGTATTTCAATCACGAAAACTTCCAGGTATCATATTTCAACAAAAATATCTATTTTGACCGCTCTCGAATGCAATTTAACGATGTTTTAGTGTGGCATTTGTACGTGAGGATAGAATAAAGGACTCTTTTTCTGTTTCAAACGGAATACAAAATTGGCTTAAAATGGCTTCAGAAGAGACTTTTTTCGTGATGTCTCTACGTACGTAAGTACGTATATATGTATCTATGTATCTCTCAAAACTCAAAAACGAATAGCCTCAGAACCTTGACATTTTGTATATAAGACTGCTATAGCATGTAGTTGTGTACCTCCCTTTCTGGTTGCAATTGCCAGCACCAAAAGTATATCTATATCTATATATATATATATGAGTATTTACTCTGTTACTCGGCCCCGTGAGTTCAGTTTTATTTATTCCTATATATTGGTAAATTGTTCGTTTTTTGCTTTAAAATAATTGAATTATGTTGTTCTATCTTTCGGTTAAGGTTTTTATGCCTTTAGGCAATCTGCATGCAATAGGTATAGAATTATCTACAATTTAAAAGTTGTTTAACATTTTAAAAGTTGCGGCTAAGTCTAATTTTTTTACCATAGCAGCCATATTTGTTTACATTTGAAACTTAGCAGAATAGTGAATTAAATCAGTTTCTGCACCTTTAGTGTCCTTTTGACGAGAGGGACCAAAAGCGAACTTTCCGTTTTGTGCACCAAAAAAATCTGCCTTCTTGCCTGCTGGCCGAATTGCTTGCTTTTGCGTAGAAACTCTAATTTTAATTGTAAAAATTGTTTTTTTTTTCAATTGTTTTAGCTGTATTTGGTGCTTTATGTTTTTCCTACATTTTTTAATTTTTAATGAAGTTATGATGTTTTATTTTTGCCTTGCCGCGAAGTGAGAATTTTTGCCTCGATATTCATTAGAACCGCGAACTCCTATGAATATCGAGGAAATAAGTTTAAGTGAAATGCCGCAAAAAATGCGTATAATTTAATACTCCATATAAGGAAGTCATGTGGCGTCAGCATCAGATTTTTTTATTTAATTTGGTAAAATGATAGCAAATATCACTCAAGGTTCCTCTATTTGTTAGGATCTACATTTTGTTCTGCAACCTTGAAAAAATGCATTAGATGGAAAAATTTATGCTTATAAATATATATTAATCCTAAAGAAGATTAAAGAGAAATTTACAGCTCTTGATTAGAAGAAGTTAGTAAAATAAGCACATAAATATAATTGTAATTGATTATGTTACACAAATATTGCAGTAATGTTGTGCATAAAAAGGTAATACCTAATTTACATAGCTATACTATGACACATGATTCAAAGAATCAAAATGTAACTCAGAGAAACAGTTCCGAGGAAGCGAAAGGAACAAATAATCAAGAATCCGCAGGAGCCAGATTTGCGGCTAGAGCAGGAGCGAGCGCCGCCGGAATCAGAACCGCAGTTAGAGAAGGAGCAATGAAAAGAGTGAATAATCACAAGTCCGAAGGACCCAGATCTGCCACTAGTGAAGGAGCGCTGACAGCTAGGAATCCGAGGAACTACATAATGTAACAGATCCTCGCACGATCTTTCAACAGATCCTCTCACATTTACAAACAGGTGTGGTCAGTTTCGTTGAGATGCTCTGGTTCATTTATTTTTTTTAATATTAGATGGAACCCAAGCAAGCTGAAAGCACACATATATACATATAACACACATACACACATAAAAAACAGGTCAGAGATGTTTCGGGTAAATAATAAAGGAAAGAATGCTAGTGTTCACATTAAGAGGAATCAAGATTTTTCGCACGCTTCCCAACACCAGCTCTCGCTGAACTGTTAAAGAGCTGCCGTTCTGTTTTCGCTGGAGCTCTAAACATTCGTTCATTAAAGTGAATCGGTTCCGAAGCTAACAATCGATCTCTAAAAGCAACACAATATAAGATTTGATTTATGTGCACCAAAGCGCTAAAATATGAATATGGTACATCACTTTATGTGCCATAACATGTCTCAGAAAGCTATTGCAGTATTGTCTGTACTCATTTTTAGTTTCACAAAAGGACGTTACTTCACAAAATGATGTTACCTTAGTTCGAAATTAAAATAAAATCACAGTGCTTTCTTAAATACTTATTCTTGTCTGATATTTATTTCTTCGCTTCTGACGTAATAAATGTCTAAGATGAAATAAACATTATAGTATATTAATACCTTGATTTAATAATATAGCAGTTAATAGTAAGTCAATTTCACACCAAACAAAATTTCGGAATTTTCAACTGCTAATCTGTTTTTACGTCCTGATTGAAGATTTGGTAAAGCGTTGGAGAACTGAAGATTTGTCAGAAATCCCCAACAGTCCACAGCGGGAAGCTCTTACCCAGGTCGGGCTCCAGATTGGACATGGCTCCTTGGCAGAACACATCCATTGCATTGGAATCTTTCCAAATCCTGGCTGACCTCTCTGTGATTCGGCAGGTACAGTGAATAGTGACCACCTCCGTCGATGTGCGTCACTTCTTGGCGACTCTGAAACGGCAGTTTATTGTCGTGGCAAACGTTTGAGGCAACTGCTTCGGTCACTCTTATGTACGCCTTTTATTGTTTGTTTGTACATTTCTACTTGGCTTATCATTGTAAATAAAAAAGTAACAATAATAACTATTTGCTCAGAATGAAAGTTCATAAGTGCTCCTTAATCTCAAAATCATTGAAATAAAAATATTTAATTATTTTCCGTACTTCATACAACTTTCAGTATGCATTTTCACATTCTTATCATTTCTTCGTTTAAATTGAAATTCTGTAGTTTCATTCGTTTCGTTTCCTTCCGTTAATTTCTGCAGTACAATATAGTTCTGTTTTCACCACAGAACTCGAATATAATACAGTCATGATAAACATTTAACATAGTTAGAAATAATATATTTCCATTTCTACCACAGAACTCGAACAGAATTCAGTCAATATGAACATTTAACCAGGAAATATTTGGATGTATAACGGAAGAAGGAAAAGGAAATATATCACAAACATAGAAAAGGAGCTTATTACAATACTTAGCAGCAAAATATTACATTTTTATGACTATTGTAGTTTAAAATTCTTAGCGTACGTATAAATATAAATTTTTTAAAGGAATTCCTAATTTATAAAAAAATGTGTCTAAAAATACACAGATTCAAAAAACGGCATTGAAAATCTCCGGTACATCCAAATTATAACACTGCAAATCTACCGTTTATAATTACCTTTTGTTTCCTTCCATCACTCTATATGTTATCTGAATGAGCTTTGTAGCTTTTTTCATTTTCATATTTGAAGTTTGTGAAATCCGTAAAAACAAAAATGTGATCATTTAACGAGGGAACTATGGTGATCAATTCCCTTAAGAAGGATAGTCCTATAACGAAACAGCCAGATTGCGTAAACAAGTCGTTCTAAAGTTTATGAATATATAAACCTTTTTATGCTTAAAAATACAGTAGAAAATAAACAATGATGTGAGCGACCCCGACATTTAAGAGGTAAGAAAGAGGAATAATTAGAATGGTTAAGAAAAATTCACACTCCAGCCATCGAAAATAGGAATGCATATAAAAGACTATTTTATTAAAATTCTTTAACCTGAATACTTTGGGTCTTGCAGTCAAGGAAGAAGCTAGATAATAGCAAAAATACTAAGAGGAAAAAAGAATTATTTCATCACAGCACCATATAATGATTGAAAATTTTTTCTCTAATGTGGTAATACCTTACAACAAAAGCTTTTTTAGCACTGAAATGATTAATTAACATCGTTAATGAATAATGTAACAACTACAACGATTGTCGTAAAGACGTTTAAGAAATAAATCAAGTAAAGATTCTTTACACATTGCAACTATCCTGTGACTTGAAGCATTTTTTTTCTGCAAAACTGTGCAAAATTTTATTATTTTACTTGCAATTTCTAAAAGTAAAACATTAAAGTAAAAATAAATGTTCTAAGTACAATCCGTTCCATAACTCGACATTGTTTTAAAATATTTTTGTGTACAGTCTTGAAAATATTTAATCAGTAACACCTCAGAGAATTTTAATCACATGAAGACGTTTTTAAATTTAATTTGGATGTGTGAAATATTTTTGTTACTAGCATTTGTATTCTGCGGGACCATATTAAAATTTAAGCCTTTTTACTAAAATGTAACACAATTAAAATCATCGTGCTGCCTACTTCAGTTGATTCACTTCTTAAAATGAAACACGGGTCTATACAAAGCGTTCAAAAGATATTCAGCCGCACTGTCGTTTCATAACAGATTGGCAGAATAAAAAATCTTTATTAAAATTGAATAACTTATGGAGACATTTATTTATTTGATGTTGATGAGAAAGCTTTTCTATTAGATACATTATTTGGAACATTCGACGATCAAGTGTGCGCTCGCAATCTTATAAAAATATAATTTCTTCCTTCAAAAAAGGACGAGAAAAGAATTTAAAAAAAACTCCATATATTAATTTATTATAAAATCATTTTTGTGCTTCCTCTAAATTGATCATTAATTTTTTACTTTTATCTCTTCATAATAGGAATCATTCTGTCATTCTTATAATAAAATTCTGATTATTTGAAATACTACTATATATTGTTTTCTCTTGTAGGTATACGCTTTGCAAATCATGAATGTTAAATTTAAATCTTTTTATGTATAAATTACATTTCTGTCTTCAATGTCCAAAATTTAAAATTCGTAATTTTTAGGTTTTTCCATTATTTAGATAGCATCTTTCTAATATTTAAACAAATAGTAATCAAATTCAAACTAAAAAATAAGTAATAATATAAAATATTAACAAATAATATATTGTATTCTAATTAATATGAAGTTTTTAACTGCGTGAGTTTTTATTTCCTCAAAACCTATGAGCTCGTTAAGAAATCAAATAATTTTACCAATTAAATGATTGAGAAGAACCACTTCAGGAACTACAAATAAAATAGCTTTTACACAAAATGATGAAATGCTTAGAAAAATATATGACTTATTTATTAGACGTATGCCTCATTAATTTGGGCTGTTTTTCTAGACTTAAAGGAAATTTCATTGTATGCATCAACCATCCGTTCTTCAACATCTGTTTTCTTCATGCAAAGATGGCATTGATTTTCTCATAATTAGCTTCTATTTGTATATGGATGTTTCTTGAATTTAGCGTTCTTATTTTATTAACTGGGTCTTCCAAACGTTTACTTATAATTGCCAAGTACTACTGATTGGACAATTAATCCTATCCTTTCTCTAATGAATCTCGTTATCGTTATATCTTTTCCTACGTATATCGTAAAAAATAATGCAAATCAGAATGCATTTAAGAAGATTTTCAGCTAATTAATTCAGTACCTAAGCAACTCAGCAAATTCTCAAAAATAAAAATGGTACAACCTGAAATTAATTAATAGTTTTACATCAAACTTTATTTTGGGGATTGAGAAAAAATAAACTTTTCCTCGTTTAATGGTTCTTTTATTTTCCAGTATTTTGAAAAGGAATCCATCTTATTATATTGAAACACGAGTCTTTAAATAATGATGTTTTAAATATGTTCACAAAATTAACCTTTATTTTTATGTTAATATCTCACTAATCGGTAAGTCATTGACAAATCCGTTTATTTCTTTTTGAAAGTTAATTAAGAAAAGATCATTAGAATTTAATAGCTACATCTGTGATTTTAGTTTTTTATATATATCTTTTTGGGTCGTAGATATCATATGGATTCGATGCCCTACATTTAAAAAACTTAATAAAATGGTCCTTATTAAAAGGAATACTTTATAAATTCTCAAATGGGCGGAGTTTGACGGAAAACTTATTTAAATTCAAAGCCAAGTGTAATTTCCCAATCGTAGTTTATAGAGGAATATTTAGCACTTTTTCCTCTAAACGTAAATGGAAATGTTATAAGTTTTCCTTTATAACCTATCAGACATATGAGATTGATTTTCAACGAGATGTTATCCTACTGCTTTTTATCAAAATGTACAAAAGTTACTTTTCTCCCAATTTTCTTCTTATCTTACTTGAATTTATACTTTTTATCTCAAGCTATCACTTCTAAAGAAAAATCTATTTTTGATAGAATACCATACGTAGAAATTCGGAAACTGGAATCTTGGAAGCACGAAATAGATTGCAAAAATGTTTCCGTGAAGTACTACTAAAATAATAGCCTGTCCTTAACTACAAAAAAGTAAATTAGTTTCTTACAGAATACTGAGAGAGAAAAAAATGCTTTATTTGGCTCTTTTGTCTTTTGGTAATATTAATGCTAAGTACTTTTAAAGCAAATGCTTCTAACTGTAACGTGGTAACTGCTGAAATTTTAACATGAGGCTGTTTTTATGCGTGTATGTACACATGATGCAGGATGCAATACATGCATGCAAGTTGCAACACATTCATGCAGTATTTAAAACATTGAAAAAAATTATATGAGTATGGTTAAATATTCTTGAAGCTATACAAGGTATATGTATTTAGTCTTTACAAATTGAAAATAATATGATTCATGAATTTGTGGCGTTCATGTACGGAATCCATTTCCAGTGAATGAATTCGACTGTGCATTTTTCAAGTTAAGTCGCTATTTTTATCATATGAATAGAGAAAAAGGAAGATAAGTACTTCAGGAAAGTATTACTCTGGCTTACCATGAAATTTCGGGTATCATTTTCACAGTCTAAATCTTCAAAATTCTTTTACGAAAAGGAATAGATAAGAGTTTTTCAACGGATTTCTGATCTTAACCACCTCTAGCTGCAAGAAAAAAAGTATTCAGGAAAACACTTTTTTCCACTACCTTTCTCCGAAAAACTTTAAAAATGAAAGAAAGGAAATTTCTTTCGTCACGAATGTTGCAAATCAGCTCGAATGCCGTCTATAGAGGTTAAAAAATGAAAATAGAAGACCACCTCTTGTTTCTTTATTCAACTCTTTGGGGCTAAAACTTCAACGAGAGTCTCTCCATTTTAACGTTATACCGCTGCATTTGTCTGGAGTACGTGCTGTGGGAATCATCGTATATTCGTCTCTCCGTTAAAACATTTAAGCTTAACACCACATTTGACTAAAAACCACGAAACACTCCGGGGGAATGCAGAGCAGGGGAAACGAACGCCGCATGGGAGCCAAATGGTGCGAGAAAAGCCAATGAAAGAGGAAAGAAACAAGAAAATGGCAGCAAAATGAGAAAACATAAACCGAGTGTAACTTACGGTTAATTTAGCTTCCAAATTCCACGCTGGAAGACTCAGCATGTTCTTCGGCGCATAGATTTTTAAGGATCTACCTTCTGCTGTGGTTTGCGCAAGCATTAAGGAAACCGATTGTTAAAGATCGAGTGATTGCAATTTACTGTCGGAAATTTTAAATCTGAGAAAAGAACGCAGATGTTGTGAAGGTAATAAAGAGAGATGTAGTTACTTTGTGCGGAAACAGAACGGTAAATTAGAAATTTGTACCTTGTTTAAATGTAATATGCACATTCATTGCAACCACTGAGCAGCAATTTGCATAAATTTGAAATAATGCAAATAGGTAATAAATTTTGAATGGAGTAAATTCGAGAAATATTCTTACCATTTCAAAGGAGAAAATCATGTTCTTTAACGTTTTGAGGATCGATATTTAAGTATTGTCTTATTCTCGCTAGAAATGTGATGTAATGGAGTCGAAATGCGTAGCAGTTTTAAAGAAAACTTATTTATAGTAAGCAAATAGTTATTTTATATAAAATATTACTATTTTATAACTTCTTCTAACTATTTTTAAATTACTTTTTGATTACATCTGGACATACAATAAGTAATACCGCAGAGAATAGAGAACAGTAGTATAAAGCAGTATAGAGGACCTATAGGTAATATACTAGAGAATAGCGAGATGTCTGAGACTGTGTGCATTCCATCCACCTTCTGCTTAAAACCGTCTCCACGAAAGTACTTAAATAGTTCTAGCGTGTTTTATCATAATATAAATAATCCGATTCCTTCCTACTATCTTTTGCACATTTTCTCCACTTCCCAATGTTATGTTCATAATGGATAGCTAAAGATAGGAATTTAGTAATTTTAGTCGAAGCCGAACAGATATGTATTGCTATGAAAGTAGATAGTTTAGTTTATCTCTATTCAGAAGTACCAGAATCTGCCAATTTGAAAACTTAACTTCTGTAACTGAAAGAATAATTTATGTTCTTTTCTTTCCGAGTTACAGAATCATATCAATACATGGCTTAGTTTGGTTTCACTTCCTTTCTACTAGTTTTCTATCACTAAAAGTTAAATAATTCATGTGTGGCTCATAAATCGTCAACTACTGCAAAGTTTAGGAGGAAGTCCACAGCCACGAAGTTATTAAACTAGATTCAGCGAAGACTGTCCCGACTGGCTAGACTTTTGCTTGAAAGAATTTACCGGGAAAGGCCCAAACTGATCCGATATTCAGCCGTTTCGTTATCTAGAATGTAATTATGGATGCATCACAAGCGATTGTAGAGACATCAGAATTTTTGAAGCAGGAAACGTGAAAAATTTGCAATGCCCTCGCCGGGACTCGAACCTGGACCTCTCGAATACGCGCCGAGTGTGCTACCGGTACACCACGAAGGCACGCTGGAAAGAGAGAGAAATTAGGAGGAAAATCTGTAGAAAATTTGTTCTTTGGTAAAAGCTGATAGGCGTGTAAGAACTTAGCATACCTTATATACTCTCCCTTTTAAAGGGCAAATGGGGTTTAAGGGGCTCCCCTTCGCCAAATTTTGGTTGTGAGGAATTATTGTTCACCACTTTTTATTTCGGGCGCTACTGTAGAGACGTTAGTTTTTTTTCAAGCAGGAGAGGGGAACAATGAGCATCGCCCTCGCCAGAACTCGAAACTAGACTTCTCGAATACGCGCCGAGTGTACTACCGTTACACCACTAACGCATGCTGAGAGAGAGAAAAAATATCTTATAAAGTGAGTCGGTACTGCATCCGAGAAAGGAGTGAATACTAGGGGTATATTCTGAATTTTCACAAAGAGCATGCTGCTTAAAATCAAACTTAAAAAAAAGTATTAATATGCGAGAGTTAATATAATACATATTTCAAAGCTAGCTCTTTTATTTGCTTATTGCCTTTATTGACTATTGCAGGGCATACGAAAATTGAAATACGCATGATAAAAGTTTAAAATCTATCAGATTGCGTAGAAAATTTTTATAAAAGTTTTAAATTAGTTAAGATTGCTAAACAGTTATATTGTCATCACTGTTCCATTTTGTACGGTTTGCAAAGACCGCGCTTTAGTATACGTCTAGGTAAAATCAATTAGTCAAGTCCAGTTGCTGATTTAATTTAATGGCGAAAAGCGTCGTTCCCTGGCAAAGATGATACTTGTGTTGACAGAAGTAAATATTTCACTCATAATGCTTTAAATATTGCTGGGATTGATGCATAGTATTAATTCGCGCAGAGGTTTGTTTTTCGCTTGATAGGGAAAATAAAGCAAAATAAGTTGAACTATTTCGCAGCAAGGACTAGTTTTAAGTTTATTTAGTAATCACTCAAAGTCCAATGTTCTTTAAACTTTATCAGAAACATTCTGAAAAATTAAACTTACAGAAAAAAAATTCACTGTATTCAGAAAGCTCACAATTAAGATTTATTATAACAACTAAGTCTGTCTCATATGTAATTGAATATACCATAATTTCACATTTTTCAAGGTACATTCTACTCCGTCAGACAAAAACAGTCTTTTTACAGTTGTATACTAGCTGACTATGTTTTCTGATAGTTTTCTGTTTGATGAAATAATTTTCGAAATCGTGTTTTTATTTCCTTGTACGAAGTAAAAAGGAAGTATTGTAATCGCGAAAAATTTCGGGTACCATATCTCAACGTAAATATCTATTTTGATCACTATCGAATGCAATTTAACGATGTTCTTGAGTGACATCCGTACGTAAGGACAGAATAAAGGACTCTTCCCCCCAAATAATTATAAAGCTGATTTAAAATGGATTCTGAAGAGATTTTTTCATGGCGTCTGTGCATACGTACGTATCTCGCATAACTCAGAAACAAGTAGCCTCAGAACATTGAAATTTTGCATATAGGGCTGCTATAACATGTGCATGTGCACCTCGCATTTTGGTTAGAATCGGCCGCACTCGGCTCAGTGAGTTCAGTTTCTTTATTTTTATAAGTTTGTAAATTGGGCATTGATTTTTTGCTTTAAAAATCATTGAATTATGTTGTTCTTGTCTTTCGGTTAAGACTTTTATGCCCTTTGTTAACCTGCATGCAGGCCCGCGCCGGCAATAGGTGCAGGATCGTGCGGCGGCGAGACAAAAAAGGGCCAAACAGTCATTAAAACAAGCAGTCCGTCTCGCAGCCTGTCTCAACAGGAAACTTCATGTCTTATTTGCACGTCCCCACGGGGATCGACTCAGATAAAACCCGGGAAGCTACTGATTAGGGTCTGTACCTAGGCAGTCTCGGCCATGGGTGTTTAAAATCACTCTTCACAGGAGTGGAGTTACCGCTGGCGATGCCTGGTTCATACTTGACAAGGACAATATGGTACTTGTCCGTTCCTTTGGTTCTGGTGGAGCTATATAGTCAGCTACATACTCATGGTTATCCGGGGTGAAACACCTCTGTCGGGGGTATTGTTGAATTCAGCGAGCCCATAAACTGCTTGAGGTTTTCAGTGTACACCTGTAGCCCCAAAACTGCATATTCATATTCTTCCTTGGTTTCTTTCTGGGGGCACCTAAAGCCGACATCTGTATACCATGACGTAGTGTCAGCAGGCCGAATTGGTGGCCCTGTCTGTCTGGCAGTGTTTAAGTGACTTCGTTCTGCTGTCCGAGTTTGGGGCTCCTGTTGATGGCAGGTGTTTTTACCATCTCTCTAGAAAGGGGACGTGGAATGTACGTTGTTGAGTATTTCTGCCCACTCAGCTTAGTCTTAGCTCGTCGGCTCGACCGATAGGTTAGTGGCCTCTTGGATCGCTTCTAGGGATTGGGGCGTTTAACTGTGTTAAGGCAGCTTCAAGCTTGGCAGGTCTTAGTGTCCCTTCCTCCTAGCATACGGTCTTATTTGACCGAAAGGGCAGGGGACATCTCAAACAGGAGAGGTAAACAATCTTCGAGTAATTATGCTCAAATCGTTGCTTTCCGAATTAAAAAGTTAACCTTAAAAGTATATTATGTAACTGCACTTATCTAAAAGACGGTAAGCGCAGTACTACATAAAAAATGCATTATAACAATAACAACAAGCAATCACCAAAAAATTGGCAAAAAAGATAAATGCTGCACAAATTACTACTATTGCAACAGTAGACACAAAATAAGGATTGACAATTTGTAGAACGCGTCTACCCTTACACACGCATCAACATCACATATTTCCGTTCATATATATTTACAAGATCAGCTCAGCTTATGTCAAGAACTGCAAAAAGCATTAACTGATAAAAATCAAAGCGATATAAAAAGCATAGATCTCATGCATGAACTTCAGTTACTGCAAACATTTAGAGAAAATGTAGCATCGCTGTTTGAAACTCTAAGCTATATCGTTGTCAGCAACATAGCGGTGTGTAGAAAAGAATTTTGGTTATATCCGTAGATATCAGCTCTACAGCATTTTTTGTGCACGGTTGTAGTCACAATTTGAACCTTGTCGTAAACGACGGTAACAACAATTTATTCGGTGCAAAGTTATTAGATACTTAAATTAGTTTTGTTTTTAATTTTAGGATAAAAAACAGGGTTAAGCAATATGCACACTGTAAGAAAAAAATCGACACTCCAAGAACGAAACATCCGATTGCTTTGAAAATTCGTATGCCTAAATACACTCACGTTTGTGAAAATTGCAACACCATGAAGGACTTACACGAGTGAGCTGAAATTTTCAGGAAATGCAAAGTAGCGCATGATATGCAAATGATTAGAATTGCAAATCCGTAGCGCATGCGTATGCTGAGCAGCGCCCTCTGAACGGCTGATGGATCCGAATAAAAAGACGGCTGTAGTGAGGCGTGTATGGTTATCGGTGGTTATCTGCTAGTGGTAAACGTTAACGCAATCTGTACTTATGCCTCGTCGACGAAAGAGAGCGAGATTTGAACAACTTACAGAGTTTGAACGAGGGAGAATCATCGGCCTTCGTGAAGCTGGATTGTCGTATCGTGCAGTAGCCTCTCGTGTGCAGCGTAACAGCAGCACAGTGATGCGCGTTTGGAAGCAGTGGACGGACGAGTGTCGGACAACTCGGAAATCCGGGAGTGGACCCCGAAATGTGACGTCAGCTCGCGATGATAGACACCTGGTCCGCATGGCGCGGACGGACCGTACAGCTTCCTCTAGACCATAGGTTCCCAACGTGGGCGATAACGCCCCCTTGTGGGCGTTTCAGGCTTTCAGGGGGCGGTAAAAAACATAGAGAAAATTAGGGGGCGTTGATATGGCACAGAGGGGCGTTGGAAAATTAGCCAAATATAGTCTAAAAAAGACTTTAAAATCACGCTGATAATTCATTTCTATCACGTGTGCGAAAATTCACATATTTCGATATGAGACTTCACTGTTCAGAGAAAGACATACCTCTCTAGTATGTACGATTCTGGGGCTGCATGCGCTAAAACTAGCATACTGTCTTGCCAATTTGGCGAGATGCACTCCAAAAAGTCGCAGAAAACTGTTGACTTTTGTTGAAA
>KK119734.1:248327-275126 GCA_000611955.2 Stegodyphus mimosarum | reverse complement strand
TACATGGGTAAATAGTACACATTTGTATACATGTATATATTATGTGTATATGGTATATGTAGGATATACCTTCCTCCGCGTACAATGTTTAGTAAAGTTTTAGCTTGAAATAATACTGGTTAATCTTTGCTTTCTGTCACCCGCATGTTAGAGTATTATTGAAACTTACAGAAGTCTCTAAACTCTCTATGATCCTAATACTTCATCTGCATACTCAAAATGCAGATTTTTCCAAACTTAATAGTTTTCGGACGGAATACTGCGTTATAATTATTTGCTCATTATCGAGCCTCCGGAAGCCAGTATATTTGATTAAGTAAATAATTAAATTCGAGACTGTTATTCCAGACGGCACGTGTGTCTTAGAATTAAATTAGACGCTAAAACCTAACTCTCTTTTGTCTTTCTAACGTTTACGCAAAATTAAAACTGCAGTTTGGAAATATGTCTACAAATTAATAAATATTAGTCACTTAGGAGAAGCTTTCTACCATTAAGAATTAAATTTAGCTTAAAGTGGCAGCCTAAATGAGCGAACAATCATTTGTCTAATTTCGTAATGTTCCTTGCAATGCAAATTGTTAACCATATGAGGATACACTCTGAACATCTGTAAAGGAAGACTTCCTTTTGTTGTTGATACTCTTGAAATCCCATTTTAATTACATGACAGGTAAACTGGACGGATTATGTTTGCTTTAAGTGATGGCGGTTATTAAATTATTTACATGTTGGTGTTATTTAATAACCTAGGAATTTCACAAATTGCATAAAAATGCTCACTCAACGTAAATTTATTTAACTGAGAAATTAAAACAGATAAGTATGATCAAGTGTTTAGTTTAGATATGACCTGTGACACCTTTATTTTTTATTACTTGTTTTATTAATGGCACTATCGTCTGTGCTTAAGAAGAGATTTCGAGTCCGAAGATTCAATGGTTAGAGTTATTGAAAATCAACAGAATTTAAAGCGCCAACAATTATATTTATTTATTAATTTAGTACTGAATGATGAATTTAATCTTCCTTCTCTGCAGTTGTTCTAACGAATAAATGCCACAACATTAATTTCTACTTTTTGATGCAACCATCTAAATATATTTCAGAAATAAACAATTAAAAATTGCAGAGACATTAGGTATTTTTTTAAAGCAGAAGAGGTGATCAATGAGCATTACACCACGAAGGCTTGCTAAGAAGGTGGGAGAAATACCTTATATACTCCCCCTTTTAAAGTGCGATTATGGATTAGGGGACCAAATCGCAAAATCCTGGTGGTGGATAATCATCGTCCACTGGTACCCGCTGAAAAAGTCGGGGCAAAAACATCGTGGACGAAAACGTCGCGGAGAAAACACAGCAAGGCGAAAACGTCGTGGAACAAAACATCGTCGGAGAAAATAGAGCAAAGAGAAAATATCGCAGTTCTAAAACATCGTGGTACAAAATATCGTCATCAAAAATAAAGCGGTTCAAAAACTTCGCAGTTTAAAAACATCGTCGTCGAAAACATCGTGGTAAAAATAAAGTACCGACACATCATCGCATGCCCATAACATCGCAGACATGCAATTTGTAAGCTTTAATAATTGTAAAAGGATACTGGCATAATGATTTGTGAGCGCAAGATGGAAAGAAGGATAATTTTTAACTAATAAAATTTGTTGAAAATGTAAAACGGAGACAAGCATAGAAAATTAATGCAACTTATAGCACTTCATAGAATTTTAAACTAACATAGTTAAATAACAAAGATCATTAATAAATTATTTTTTATAAAGTTTTGCTGGTAATTTTTCATGAAAAGTATAGTCTAAAAAAGAATAGAAAAAGGAAGATAAGTAACTGCATGACTTTGTCTATAAAAATTGCTAATTATGAGGTTATTTTCTTCACTTTTGTTGATCTGATACTCTTATAGTGAAAATTATTTCTTCTTTTGTTTAAATTTCGTGTTCCGATTTTAATAAAAATATTAGTTAATAAAAATGTGAAAGTAAAAATTATCCTTCTTTCCATCTTGTGCTCACAAGCGAATATCCATTTACAATTATTAAAGCCT
Source organism: Stegodyphus mimosarum (assembly GCA_000611955.2). Taxonomy (NCBI): domain Eukaryota; kingdom Metazoa; phylum Arthropoda; class Arachnida; order Araneae; family Eresidae; genus Stegodyphus; species Stegodyphus mimosarum. The sequence continues at coordinate 273,061 of KK119734.1, read as the reverse complement.
GAAAAACCTATGTCTGCGATGATTTGTAGGTACTTTATTTTTTACCATGATATTTTCGACGACGATGTTTTTAAACTGCGAAGTTCTTGAACCGCTTTATTTTCGATGACGGTATTTTGTAGCACGAAGTTTGAGAACTGCGATGTTTTCTCTGTTTCATTTTCTCCCACGATGTTTTGTACCACGATATTTTCGCCTTGCGTTGTTTTTTCCGCGACGTTTTCGTCCGAGATGTTTTTGGCTGTAACCTCATCCACCACGTTTTTTAGTTCGGGCGCCACTGTACAGACATCAGGCATGTTTTTTTGGAAGCAGGAAACATGAAATATGAGCAGTGCCCTAGCTGGGACTCGAACCTCGGACCTCTCGAATACGCGTCGAGTGTGCTGGCGATTACACCACGAACGCGTGCTAAGAAGGCGGGAGAAATACCTTATAAGATGTAAATTAAATAAAGAAATATTACAGTTCTTGATCTGATGGCGTTCTGTTAGCTTGCTTTAGGTTAGAAAGAGATTCTCATTTTTGCAACTGTGCAACTGTATAATATCTTAGCTAATTTGGAAGTCCTTGAGGGCTAGAATATTGAAGAAGTGTGTAACGACTTAGCGGACAGTTCTAGTCAGTTGGAAATCCAAGGAAGAGTTAAATTTACCCTTTATGCAAACTCAAAATAAATGAAGAGATGGCCGCTTATCAGGCTTACAATAAGCCTTTCCTTGGGCTTTAGCTCAAGATAGAAAATAGGAAACTAATCTAATACTAGCTACGATAAAACCAGCCGAAGCTGCACAGAATTAACTAACAGATTTAGCCCTTGCTTAAGATCACCGTCTGATATTAGCAGGCACGTAACACGCCCCGAATAGTAGCAAGATTAGACTTTTAGCATGAACGCGGTCGGAAGGCAGAACACACTCTCCTAACTCTTCTGCGCTACTAGAATCTTCTGAAGTGATCCTGATTTTAGCTTAAATAATTGTTTCTACCTCATTTACATAAAAGGTAATCCTAAAAGCTCATTCTGGCAGAGAAACGTAGATGGAAAACGATAAAGTAAAGGAAAGGCTTGTTAAAAATAAAACTAATTATTAAAAATTCAACATAAAGCCATACAACTGATATGTAGTGATACACAGTATAGGGGTAACTAAAACCGTGCAGTAATGCTATTTACCGCTAGGTTTATATCTGGATGGCTTACTGGATTATCATGCAGATTTTGCGGTTTTTCCAAACGTTAGATTAATACAAGCCATTCTGCCGAACATTTCCTAGAACGTAATTTTTCGCGGATAGATCTCTGGTTCGCTGGCCTCTCTGGTAATTGATTAACAAGCCTGTTAGCTGTTTATAACATCCTCTCGCCTCTTTACCAGAACGTAAGTATTCATTAAAATACAATGCCGTACTCAGTGTTTATGATGCATTAGTTGATATATGGATTAGATATTTATAATAAAACTTTGGTCTAGTGTTTTGTGAACAATATGTATAACCTAGTAGTTCACAGCTTAAGCATTGTTTATTTAATTCATTCGAATGCAGATGATAAACAAGGAAAATATTGAATTTTTTGAAAATATTTAATAGTAATTTTTATAAGTCTCTTTAAGATACTATTCAAAAACAAATATATGCGAAATACGTAACTTGATTGCCATACTGTGAAGGCCATCGCATTTGATAAACATCATACAACGTCTGAAGCGTTACTTCAGTATTTCAAAGTAATTCCAACATCCTTCTTTTAAAATGAATGTAAACACTATATGAAAGTGCAGTCTTAATCCGCCAAGTTTGGCAAGGCAATTTTTCACGAACGAGTGCCAGCCGCAAAATAAGTCTGCCGCTTTAGTGAAATAATCTTCCATACACTGTGCGTCTTGCACATCATTTATATTAAGGAATAACTACAATGTCTCGTTACAACACCTGTCTGGGTGCAACTTTATCGCTTTCAGCGTAACATGTAGTCTTCCGCGACATTAACCGGCGCCTGTAGGTAATTACATCATCTATCTCCGCTAAGAATAAATAGTGTGTGTAAACATCTCTGACATGCCTTGTTTCTCACGGATCTCAAACACGTCCACTGTATTGAACGTTCCTAGAAAAAGAAGTAACTTCACGGATACAGAATGTCACTGGGGGGAATCTTAACCTCTTTTAAAGCAGAGAGAAGACAAACCTTTTTCAACTCGTGTGCTAGACTGGAAGAAGTAAGACCATTTTCTAACTCTTGTGGTCGGCATAAAATTTGCTGTTTGGGAGGCGTACCATTTTTTAACAGATTTACTTATCACAGTTAATTACGATTTTCTTGGTTTTGTTGTTAAACAAAAATAGATTTCTATATTTCCTTTAAAATGTGGGGTACTTGAATTATTAAAAAAACTGCTTTATAATTTAATCAATTTTTTTATATGTTAACACAGAATAACAAATTTTACTAATACGCTGAAAGACGTTATTCTCAAATGATTGTTTATTTCTAGTTATTGTTTTCGCTCCATTTCATACAATATATTTATACATATATATATATATAGAGAGAGAGATGAAGAAATATTTGAATTTACTGTGTAGAGTCAGTCATTAGGTTATATCGGTGCCTGGAACATAAAATATGTGCAATGTTCTTGCCGGGATCCGAACTTTGGACCTCTCGAATATGCGTCGAGCTTGCTTCCAGTTACACCACGAAGGCATGCGAAAACAAGGCAAAAAATATTACTCTACATACTCCCACATTTAAAGGGATTGGGGATTAGGGAAACCTAGTCATCAAATCCTGATGGTGAAATACTTTTTAGTTCGGGCGCTGCTGTGGAATCATTAGGTCGTATCGATGCTGGAATGTGAAAAATGTACAATTGCCTGGCCCACCCGAATTTGCGTCTAACGTGCTTCCAATTACACCACAAAGGTATGCGGAAAGGAGGGAGAAAATACCTTATAATTCTTATAATATTACAAAGATTATGAGTTCATATATGCAAATTTTTGTTGTAGAATACTCATAGATTTCATTTTTTAAGTTTTATGACCAAACGTTATATGACAACAAATCGTATTTTCAAAGCATAAATTTGTCATACTTGAAGACAATAACAAAACGAAATGTTAGTAAAGGGCAAATCCTCAAAATTCAAACATTAGAATTTCTAAAAAAAGATATCTATATATAACAGTTAAAAGCTTTATAACGAGACATAACATATTCTGAAAACTGCGGTCAAGCTTTTCTTAAAATTTTTCGTACTTATTTTAATTATTCTTTCCTAATTTGGATTTTCGTGGATTATTTGATTACACTAAAGAACTCGAATGCTAACCCAGAAGAAAAATTAAATAATATAGGTGGTTAACGGAATAAGAATAATTAATAACTTAATTTTAGGAAGGCAACAAAAAGACATTTCTTTAAACTTGTTCATGTAACAAATATAAAGCTTTCTGATAGAAGTTATATCTCTACTCCCGATTAATTTTGAAAGTTAAGCGCTATGTTTTCACTTATATATTTACTTTAAGGTTGTCTTCAATTATGCAGAATTTCTAACTGATTTGTGAGACCTAGAGAATGCACTAACCTAGTGATTATTTAAATTATGAAGCTAAGAACATCATTCATTTATTAATCCAGAATGCAATGTATGTTCATAAAATTTACCACGTTGATAAATTGAATGCATTTTAAATTTTATCAGATAGAAAGCTCATTGGAAAATATAATACATTTAAGAACTGTTAAAAATGCGCTTATGTTCTGTATGTCGCTATTTTTTTAAATAGTTTAAGAGTTATAATTTTGAAGACAGTAACAGATGGCAACACTTAGAAAGTTAGCTGTTTGGCAGGATGAATGGATGATAAGCATATTCGAATATAAAATTATTTTGGGTACAAAGAGCTGAAAAAAATTTACTATGACGCCTCTCCCGTCAAAAAAAAATCTAATTACAGGCTTCGCTAGTACAATAAGAATCGTAGGATTATTCTACTTTCAGATATTTAACGTATAGCATAAGAAAGGTACAAATATCTGTAAAAGTTATCAATATTAATATATCTAAGCAATTTGATATGTAATAATAATTCGATGTGTAATAACAATACATTTAAATAAGTTGATTTGTTATATATTGCATCAGTTAGCGACATTATTAGAAATAAATTAGTGATAAAAATTACTTCTGGTATACTGATATTTAGTTTATCAGTTGAATCTAAATGCTTAGTTTTACCTCAAAAATGAGGAATCTTACTTATGGTCAAATGGCTAAACCTCTCAGAAAAGTCTTAATAGGTTTATCACGCCATGGGGTGGATAAATGCAATATCTATGCATCGCGGAATGGCAACGGTTGCCCAACCGCGTGGACGATAATTTCCGTAGTAATGTTCGGTCATATGATGGTGAAAAAACAAATGGGAAGCTATAAACGTTTCAACGTAACAAACAAATGCCAATCAAATAAAAGTCCTCATTAAGAAAACTTAAGAGATTGTGATCATATTCCTAGTTAACTGATTAATTAATTAACTTGTTATTTATAGAAGACATCTGAATTCACCTTTCGACTCACAAACTGCTTGGAGATGATTTCAAACCTCTTTTTATCTGAAAATTTCTAATTTACTCCATTATAACTTAATATTTGTTAATAATAACAAATTAACACTCATAATAATTTCGATACTATATAATATATATCGCTCTGATGAAAACAATACTCTCTAATTAATTTCTTATTTATTAGATTCTTATTTATTGATTTTGTGGATTATTTGATTACACCAAAGAACTCGAATACTAACCCAGAAGAAAAATTAAATAGTTAACAGGTGGTTAACGGAATAAAAATAATTAATAACTTTATCTTAGGAAGGCAACAAAAATACATTTCTTTAAACTTGTTCATGTAACAAATATAAAGCTTTGTGATAGAAGTTATATCTCTACTCCCGCTTAATTTTGAAAGTTAAGCGCTATGTTTTCACCTATATATATTCCCTTTAAAGTTTCGTAAAAATTCTCAGTAAATGAGAATTTTGAAATATATTTTAGAAGCCAAACTACAGCAGACTGTTAAATATAGCGGAGGTTTCAATTTTTGTGGATTAAATGCAATAATTCCGTGTTTTTCCCTTCAATCAAGATGTAAAATCTTTGCTTTAGTCTTCAGCTTTATTATAATTTATAAAACATTAGAGAAATTACAAATTACATAAACATAGATACCCAGTCGTATAAAAAGACAAAAGATAGTCAGGTTTCATATTATTCTGTATATTAATAACACACGGGCTAAAAATGCTTGAGGCTTCGGAAACTACAAAAATAAAAATAAAAACCTGAAAGTTATATTTTGTGCATTAATTTCTTTAAAATATTTTCTTCTCGAAAGCAATCATACTTCTCTTCTTACTTCAGTTTCGTTCATAAAGGTCTTTCATTAACTAGAAGAAACTGAAGATAAATCTACAAAAAGAAGAAGAGAGAAAGAAGCCTGTAACTAAGGTGATTATCTTAATGGGTATTTTATACATTACTCAACAAATTAAGGTGGCACTGCTTTTAAGGAGAAAATTACAAAGTACACTCGGCAATTTAAGACATAAGTATAATAGCAGTCATTAAATAATTTATTGATGCTATAAAATGTTCCGATGAATATACAAATGTGTGTTCATTAACCAGTTTACGTGAGTAACAATAAATATGGCATCTGGCTTCGAGGTCAGCATTCTTTGGCTTACCAATGATGCAGTGAATAGGATATTCTTTTCGTGAAGTTTTGAGTTACGTGAAGGTTTTCGTGAAGGTTTGGCCTCACGACAATTAATTAGTTCATAAAAGGTAAAAAGAAGATTAGAAGCTTGCCAGACAGATTTTGCAAACCACCTAGCTTTGCAAAATATCGCTAAATATGGTGGCTGATCACTAAATATAGGGTTGGTTCCAAAAAAGCTCAGAATATCATATAAAATTTCTGTCACTAACAACATGCTAACATGATAGTTTCTCAAATATTTAAGTTCTCTGACAAGTATATTTCAATGAATTGTATGATAAAACAATAAAACGGTTATTTTTAACTCACCTCCTACCATTGGCAAACGACAAAAACAGTTTCATTAGGTCTGAATATAAGACTTTATTTATCCTGCCTATTATCATGTTAGATTAAATTGTTAAAGTTAATTATCATGTTAGTTTAAATTGCTTTAAATACAAATTTAAAATTCTGTGATTTAAAAATAATGCAGTAAAATTTTATATAACAAGAAGCTACCCAAAATACATTCCCTTTAAATTAATATACATATGATTTATTTTCTAAGATAGATATTTTTAAACAGCAATTACACGAAACTGTCCCCACCGGAACTTTCGTGTATATCTATTTACAAGATGAATGAAATGAAGCATACATAGAGAAGCAGAAACTGTAAGTCCAAGTATTCATTTAATAACAGCGTGCAAACCTGCCAGATGAGAGGGCTACAGCCAAAGCAATATTTATAAGTTCTGTGTAACAAACAAACAGACAGACGCTTACGGATTTTAATAATATAGACTAGGGGTTGCAGCCGAAGCAAAATTTATAAGTTGTATGTACCCCTGGAAAGCAAATGTATAAAAACATTTCAGTGTGAATGAAATCAGTTCATTCTTTCGAAGCAACAACAAATTCGCAAATATTTTTTTATTGCCAAACCAGGAAATAAAATCTTTTAACACTCCAGGTTAATACGTATGACGTCATGATTTAAATTTAATGTAACATAACATTTTTTCAACATCAATAAAAGGATTAACTGGCATTACTTTATCATGTCAGTTATACTCACCTGAAACAAACAAGTTGTCAATAGCAGCTATTTATTTAGAATGCTGACATTCAGGAACACTTCTCGACATATAATGATGTCATATGAAGTCGCGTGCTTTCTTCAACGTCAGAATATGACCTTATATAATAATAATATGTTTAAAAATTCGGCAATGCTATTTTTGTTCCATAGTTCGTAAAATTTATAGATTTTTTATTAACGAAGTCTACGATTTGAAAGCGAGCCGTGGCAGCCCTTTTCTAAAGAAAACAGGTTTTTATCTCCACAGAGCAAGACTGTTGCCACTCGGAAAAATAAGTGCGAAAGTTAGCGTTTTCAGAGTTTTTAATTAATATCTCGGCTGATTAAAGTCGTTCGAAGATAATAGTGGTCGAAATGGCTTCCGAGGAATTTTTGGAATCGGGAATAATATATTTAATGTTTGGTAATGCTAATTTTATTTCTTATTTTGTAAAACTTACAAATTTTTTATTAAGAAACTCTACTATTTGAAAGCGAGTAGTAGCAACATTTTTCGAAATAAGGCAGATTCTCATCTCCAGCGCACGACACTGCTTCCTTTCGGAAAAATAATTTCGAAAATTATCGTTTTTAACAGTTTTTGAACAATATCACGCCTAATTAAAGTCGTATGAAGATATGAAGGACCAAAATGGCTTCCCATGAATTTTTGGAATAAGGGGAGTACCTTTCTCGAAGCTTAACTCTCCGCCGTTCTAGAGGAGATAATGCCACAAATAAACAAACAGACAGTCGCGCACAGATTTTAATAGTATTGATTTTAACAGAAAAATGTCTAGCAAAGTTTCGTTAACAAAATTAGTAGAGTAATCTTCGGATAATTAAAATATCTTAAACTCAAAGGAAGATAGATCTTCCATGCTATGTTGTATTCATTTATCGTAGGATAAATCAGGATGCACTTAATTTTGAACTTTTAAATAACATGGTATTTTAGAAAGAAATAATTCAGAAGATTAAATGATGAAATATATCTAGAGTTTGGAAAGGCAATAGGAAATAAAACAAGGAATGAGAATAAATTTCTTCCATATAACTCTATATTTATTAACCCAATAGTAACTACTTAAAATAAATACAATATTTGCAAGATTAATTTTTAAAATTCACTAATCGTTTTTTCACATTACTATTATATGATAATTGCTCAAGTTTACATATAAAATATCCCAATCCTGTGGTTAGAATGTGATAGATTTATTCCTTCTCTCAATAGCGTAATTTAGCAAAGGAGAGATTTATTGGAAGGTAAGATAAAGATACCTAACTCGATTAAGAGAACTTCTTAGAAAGAGAGACAAGGGCATCGCTTTTCCATTTATTTCTTTCGTTTCAATACGGAAACTTATCCACAAATTATGCAACTGTCTTTGCGATAATTGGCCTTGTGACGTTTGTTTCAAGAAGCATTGAAGCAATTTGTTAACAATATTTTGTAGCGTAACAAATTTTGCATTCTAGTAAAAATTAAGATCCGGCTTAGAAAAGATTACTATTGAAATCCAAGATTCAAGAATAACAGTTTTTTTCTTTTATTTTTGCTCGATATTTCATTATCTGTGGCACTTATTAGTTGAATTATGACAAAGCTGAGACAATATCCTTTTAAAAACTCATTTACCTGATTTTAAAATGTTATATTATAAATTCATATTTACCCTTAACCAGTTCACGTGCTTTGCATTCTAATACAAATGTGAGTATCCTTGTTACATTATATTGTTACAAAAATACATCATTAGCACTCTAGCTATTGTGTACCTAGAGGATATTTTTAATAAATGAAAACAACCTAAACAAATATTTATCTAAAATTCGAAATTATACAAAATTTTCGTTAAAAGCATATTATTATAATTACTCCAAAAAGTTAAACTCCGAAATTTAATTTATGTTGAATACTTCGAAATAAATTAAATTTAAAACAAATTACAATTTTCTTGCATTTAATATCAAAACAATATTACAGAATCATATAATCCTAGTCATGTGTCAGAATTTTACATTCTATTCATTAACCAGTAACATGTAAAAATTCTTGAGTTTCAAGGAAACATGTAAAAGAATTTTTATATATGGCAATAGATAACTCTGTCGGTTTTATAGATTTATCTTCATCCCACAAAATTCCACAAAATTTTATATAATAAAATTCATAACATAAATAACAATCTTCAGTAGTTAAATCCATACCAGAGATTTACAGATAGTCTAGCTTGACTAAATTCATTGTAGACAGTCTTTTATGACTAGATCTATTACATATCTTAAATGGCTGCCCGAATACATTCTTACATGTCTAGACACATACCACAACATTACAGATCTCCATACTTGTATAAATGCAAAGCTTTATGCTGAGCGAACAAATGATAATCGATGGTTTGAGGGCATTTAAGGTGGATTTGGAGCTAACGAGCGCCATGAGAGCAGCCATTTCCCTTGAAAACTTTCAAGAAACAGCGTTTAACCGCTCATGACTTCCAAATCATCACGAGTTTCGATTTTCCAATCATAGGCAGGAGTTTTGGGTGCCGTAATTAGTGGTCTGTCTCCAAAGACTAACATCTTTGGAATTCCAAATCTGGGTCTTTAATGAGGAGCCATAAATAAAGCATTCTGGATGGTTTCGTAACCTGCTCTCAGTGTGTAATTTGAGAGTAAAGACGATTTTTATCCACCCACCAGCAGCAAGTTTTAAGCATAGGGGCATACAGCAGCCCTATCTTCTTGAGAAATACGGGTAATATTTTGAGAAACTATAATTTATCTCCAAAAAGAAAATGCTTTGTGCTAAGAAAAAGAAGAAACAGTTCTCAAGTATATTTTAAGATATAAACTCAGTAATGCGCTTCTAAGTACTAATTATAGAGCGAAAGTTTTGAAAACTAGAAATATGAAAACATTTACGCTCCTAAAAGTTTTGATCGAAATAGCATTGCTAATCTACGAATGTAGTTTAAAACAACGGTAAGAAAAAGAATAAACATATGGTATGGATCTGATGGAAGTTTTATAAGTTGTAAGCGAGAGCAGTGGGATATTTTTAATGCAGAAAAATATGACTTCATGATCTTCTATGATACTCATATTAAAGATGCACGTGGAAAGAAGTATTGATGTTATTCGAAGTACTAACTTTAAATATTAATACTAATGTGTACTAATATGACTAACTTCAAATATTAATACTATATACCAGTGTTCCCCAACCGTTGTATCACCGCGGACCGGTCAACGTTTGATAATTTTACTGCGACCCGCTGGGGGGAGCGGGACGTTGATTGTTTATATTTTAGATTCTTTTGATTTATTAATTTTAATTTAATTGTTTTTATACATGTCTTCAAAATAAAATACAGTTATACCAAAAAATAAATATAAAGGGATTTAACATTTTAACTTACTAGAACGTTAAATCAATGAGAACCGTGTGCTAGTTTCTTTGCAATGACACGGTTCCATCTGGGGGTAATCGGAGACAATTACACCCTAAGTGTGTTGCCTATGTCCAGTTTTAATTTAATGTATCGCTTATGTCCAGTTTAATTTTAATGAAACACAAATGCTTTTAATTTGGGGTATAAACCTAGGAATTTAAATTCAGTTTCAATGAAATGGGCGGCCCGGTACCATTTGATTCACGGACCTGTCGGTCCGTGGACCGGGGATTGTGGACCACTGCTATATACGACTTTAATAAATGAGAATTTCTTCAGAATTCCAGTTAGAAGATCCTACAGTGCCCAATAAAATGCGAAATATAATGGCTATAGTATTTATTTACTGTATTAAAAACACTATACCCGCAGTATGCAATATCCGTAATCCAGTTTCAGGAAACTTGTTGGTTTTTCCTGCCTTTGTATTTCATATTAAATACAAAAAAATTCAGGAAAATCTGTTTATTAAGTAAGACGCCTCAGAATAGTTATGCCACGATTTTAATGTAAAAAATCATATTAAAAAAGCATTAAAGCACCTATTAGGAATATCTAGTTATACCGAAAGAAAAAATATCTAATTGTAAAGCATTATTTACCTGAATTACACAGCGCTAACTTTAATCCATTTATTTCCTGCTTCCTTTTTATTTAAATTAATTATTCCGCATATCATTGATTATTTAAGAAAACATTTCCTATTCAGCATATGTTTTTCAGTCTTTGTTAGATTAATTTATTTATATCACTTAATTATTATTTCAAATGGATTTAAATTGCAAAAGCAATGTTTAATTTCCGCAAAGGAACTATTTTTCTTCTTAAATAGCATTTTTTATAATAATGTAAAAATGCTTAAAACCTTTGAAATCAACATGTTATGTTTTATTCAGAATACGTTTTTTAGTCTTTGATTATGAAGCTTTTAAGGTAAATGTAAAAGTGATTTTGAACGGTTAGAAACAAATTTTATATTATATAACAAGCACATTTTCCATCGTTACAAACGAAATTTTTTCCGTATGTAAAAAGTCAAATTTCCATGTTTGGGATCTAGCTTATATTTATAAAAAAGTAGTATATGTTACTTTAGAAATCTCGTGTTAGTTAAAGACAGGTTTTGTCTTCGAGGCAACAAGATCTTCTGTCTTGCAGAAAAAGAGTACTTCGACATTTGAAACTGAGAATTTTGTAATACAGTTTAAAGCGCACTAATTTTTAATGCTATTTAACTCAATAACCTAAATAGGATTAAAAAATTCTTATTTATTTAACTCGAACGCTGTATGGAGAAAACGTTTTTAAACTTCTGAAATTCAAATTTAGTATGAATACAAAATTCATTTTCAAATTTTGAAAACATAATTTTCTGATCAATAAAGGGTGTATTTGATTTATTAAAATGGTTTGATTAATTTGTTTTATAAAAGTGGAGTTTTAACATGTATAAAGGCAGATTCTGGAAATTTTTGGAAACAAGTTTATGTTTATAGAAACTTTACACTCTAAAGTATAGTTATTATAGTATAAGTATAGTAAAGTATAGTTACTTAAAAGTGATTGTTGACTTTAAGAATGTAAGTTAAGGCTCTGCAAAAGACATTCTTTTTTCTTTTAAAGTGAGAACTTTATAACTAAAGTAAAGATATTTTTTGATTATTTGAAAATCCTTTTTTAATGCTCTTATCTGCAGTTTATAGAAAATGTGGGAACTTTCAATTATTAAGAATTTCTTTTACTATTGCGAAGAGGAAACATGTAAATGTAATTCAACAAAAAATAGTTGTGAAATTCAAGTGCTCCACGTTTAACGTGCGACGTTGTAGAGGCATTAGGTTACTTTGAAGCGGGAGACATAAAAAATGAGCTATACCCTCGCCGGTACTCAAACCTGGACCTCTCAAATACGCCAAGAAGGCATGCTGGAAGGAGAAGGAAAATATATACTCCCCCTTTTAAAGGGAGACTGGGATTAGGGGACCCAATTGCCAAATCTTCGTGGTGAAGAATCATCATCCACCAACTTTTTTTAGTTCGGGCGCCAGTGTAGGTTTATTACGTTTTTTTGATGCTGTAGATGTAAAAAATGCGCAATGCCCTTGCCGAGACTCGAACCTGGACCTCTCGAATACGCACCGAGTGTGCTAACCCTTACCCACGAAAGCATGATGGAAGGAGGGAGGAAAAACCCCGTATAAAATTACCATACTTTATCATGCATTTACGCATTTTTAATAAATTTTAGAGTGACATGAGATAAAACTTCGTGAAACACAAACCGATAACGACGACATTTTTTATTTCTTTGAAGTAAATAGTTTACTTCAGACTCACTGATAGTTTGAATAGATACTTTCAACGTGGCTCAGACTCTGACAAACAGGCCGATGCATCGATATTTTAATGGTTTTTCCCGTGAGTAAAGACGACTTTCATAGTGTCAGTTTCTGTTAAGGATCCTCTATGAAGATATGCCACTCTTTAATGAGACACCTGTCATTCACTTGTTTCAATTAATTAACCAGTCAACATTTACCAGTTCATAATGTTGGTGCTGGCTTTTGCTATTTCGAGAACTGACAATTCTCTCAGTTAAGTGTTCTTAACGCCAAGTTAAGAAAGAAAATGGGTTATATTTTCAAATTTTGCAACGAAATCTGGATAACTTTCTATTCGTAATATCGACGAAATATCAGTGGCAAAATTTTAGCATTGTTAAGTATAATAAATAAGCTGGAACTTTGTGATGACAATTTTAATAATAAACATTTACGATAGTAATCTCAAGATTTAGCGATATATGTGGTAAATACTATTGAAAGCGTCTCTTTGTACGGTTAATGTCTGGTATAATTTACATATCAGATAATAATAATAATAACAATAATAATAATTACATTGCTTGAATTAATAGAATGCGATATGTAAAGACATAGAACGAAGGTGAATGTAATTGACAATATTGAGCAGACTGAGTTTCTCGATACAGAATTGTGAATTGTAGGAAAACGTAATACCCATGAAAGGCAATAAAGCGATACGCAATTTAAATGAGTTATATGTATGTAGTTGAAGTAAACTTTGAAAATAAGTTTACTTCAAATGAAATGCAATTCGAATAGCTCAAATATTTAAATATATTAAACTTGATCTAGAACTTCAGAATTTAAAGCAACAATGATTTTTAAAGTAATAAACCCGATCTTAGATCTAGTCACAGTTGCTAGATACTTTCCTAAATATTTCTTTGTAAAAAGGAAATAAATATTGAGTAAAATAAAAGTTTCTATTAGAGTAATTAATGAAGGCCCCGTAACATTATGTAACCCTTTTAAAGAATAAACCTGTAAATTAATGTTTTTGAAGCAAACATAAATAGAAACTTTTAAAGGATATTTGTGATCTTTTTTAATCTCATGGAATATATTTTGCACTTTAAAAATAGCCGATCGATTATAGCATTGGTTCCTTTGTGTAAATAACTAAAAACCGTCTCCTAACATAGATGTAGGCTCGCCATTAAAATAAAGAAGTCATTAGAAATCCGTTTGTATCTTTATATTAACCTATTATGAATTTAGATTTTTTTCCATTGGCGGGCCTACATTTTTTGGCGGGCATTTTTGGCGGCATTACATTGGCGGGCCTACATTTACATATTTTTGAGCAAGTCATCATATAGACGTTGCTCACTACTAAACCCAGAAGCGGTCCGGTGATCAGGCAGGCCAATGAACCGGGTCACCACCCCTATCCTCCACTGTTCTAAGGTTACGTTGAGGTGTCAGCGGACATCAGTCGTTTAGTGTGGAGGAGCATCGTCATGCTGGTACCACATGGAGTGGCGGAAGTTCGGAGGAACATGTGGTGGGTCAAGAAGTTCGGGCAGGACTTGTCGCAAGGAGATCAGGTATGCCCTACCGTCCGAAAGACTGGGCAGAAGGTACGGTCCAATGAGGCCTACCCAAACAATGACCGAGAAACGATCTTACGATAAGGGTTCTTTAAAGCCCGCATATGGGCATAATACTGATTGAAGGCTCCGTCACGTGTGAAATATGCTTCATCTGTGAACAATACGGAGTGTAAATGCGTTGTCTGTAGCATTCTGTCGCAGGAACCATCTAGCAAACGGCCTCGGGAGTAAATAATCCTCAGTCACTAATAATTAGACGCGATGAAGATGGTATGCGCTCATCTGGTTTGCTGCGAGTATCCTCCAGACAACGGATTGAGATAAACCCACTTGTTGGGCTATCGTTCGAGTACTCGTACTTGATTGTCTTCTGCCAGACGTAAGTTCGCCTCCTTATCGCCAGGTGTTCTCGTCGTTCGCTGTCGATTCTAGCTCTCGTTAAACAACCAGCCTCACGTAACCTTCTGTTCACACTTGAGAAGGTCGTTTGATGTGGAGCACGCGTGTTCAGGTAACCTCTCTACTCAACCGACGAGCGGCGTGCCCGTTACAATCCGCAGCTCCATACAGGATCATCATGTCGACCAGTTCATCCTATTACATCCGGAAACGAATCGTAAATGACAACTTCCAGCAGGTTTTGCTGTTCACGCAACCTTCTGCTCAGCGCCATCTACCGCAAGACTGCCTGGAGGAATCTTCCAGAGCGTAAACAATTCCACGCAGCGCTACTATCAGGTCTACCTGACACGTCTGGTCGTAATTTCGAACACCTGGTGTAGTAGGAGCTTTCAATAAAATGTCTTCTGTCACATTAAATGTGTTGCTGTTTCTGTTTTTTTAATCTGCTTCTTTGCACCATAGCTCGCAACTACGGCATTGGAGACCCTGCATTCCTATGCGATTCAAAGTCGTCTCTGGACCCCTAAACGCTCTGCAAATTTGTCGGTCTCGTAGCATATCACCATGTATAATAAAAAAAAAATCCAGTAGCTGACAAACAGCAAATATAGATCTCATATTTATGAAAAATAAAATAAACCTTTTTATATACATTCGTTTATTAAAATATTACGTTAGTTGTTTAACATTTTTGATAAAAAAATGTGCTCTTCAATTAAACATAATGTTTCTTTCTAGAGTTAATTCCAAAGTAAGTAAATAAATGTTTAAGTGTACGCATAATATGTATTCAAAAGGCAAATCGCGCAAAATGGAAGTATGCTTAACAACAACTATGCTACAAACGTACTGCAATCGAAGAATAAGAAGTATATGTGTCGAAAGTTTGTAGCAGGGCTTTTCGGAAACGAAAGAAATAAAGCAAGGGGAAGGGGAGATTTTCCAACAAAATTGCTTTCTAGAGGCAGGATGCAAATATAAACCCTATTCAGAATCTGTTGACCATCATTTATTCTCTGAGGCACTTTCACTGCTGACTTTTCTAAACTCATAAGACATAAAACAGAATGCGACAAGTTATTCAATACAACAAACAAAGAGATCATATTGCTAAAATAATGCATATTAATATAACTTTAAATCAAAGTTTATTTATAAATTAGGTTTAACCTTGGACATTAAGCTAAAAACCAATTTCTCTAGTTTAAAAGAAGATTCCTTTTTTCGAGTAAAGGCCTTATCCTTTCCTGGAAGCTTTCATTTTGAAAAGATACATTTTTTTATTATACATCCTCACTGAAATTATGCTTTATGAGATTATTTTTTCATAAATGATTTTCTTAAAAACGTACTTGGGAAATTGAGAAAAGTTTTCTTTTTTTATATAATCGTGAAATGATACTTTGTATTTAAATAGAAAACAAAAGACTTCACGAAGTAGATTTTCTTTTTAGGTGTTACGAAAAGTATTTTATTGTGAATTAGCATGCTATGCAATCAATTACTGTGTTGAACTAAATAATCTGTTAGTAAACTACATCGCAATTGACATTTCACTTTCACTCATTTACATTTTTGGAATTTTAAAAGTTTATTAAAGATAAGTTTTCGTATAGAAAAGTAAGTAAAAAGTTTAAAAAGCATCGGTAATAATCACAATTGTAGTTCTAAAATACAATTATTAAGTCAAGCAGAAGAATCCTTCCATGCTTCTTCTAAAAGTAAATTTATTAAAACGATATAATGATACGATGCGATAAATTTTGTTAAAATTTCACATTTATTTACGTATTTATATTAATTTTAATGTGCTTGAGTTTACCATTTTGACGAAACTACTTTCGAAAACACTTTTCTCTCTAATCTGAGAAGAAGGAGGATTGGAATCTGAGATTGGAAGAGGAACTTTTGCGAGGGAGACGTGGAATTTGAATTTTTAGAATTCTAAAAATAGACAGGCTATCCGCAGCTCCACAATATCACAGAAACAGCCTCTCTTAATTACTATTTCTATTGCAGCAAAAGATCTCTACTGTAAAATCATATTAACTGAATAACGATGTGATGTTGACAAGAAAATATTATTAAAAGCGGCACAAAAATAAAGGACTGCGTTCAGTAAAATTATCAGACGAGTATAGGAACTATTTAGAAGGCCTAATCTGATTGGGATTCTAAATAATGGTTTAGAAAAGACAAAAATACTGATTTATACGGAAATAATTAAGCATGGTTTCTATTTGAATAACTTGCGATAAAGCAGGAAATTACAGATTCAAATTAGGGCAGTTATTTGCAACTCGAAACATCGACTGGAATTGTAGAATATTTTTTATCATTTCTTCCAGTGTTGATTTGAACATTCCTCAGATATTTTATTGAGAAATAATACTCATATGTACTGCAATATTTGTCGAATACATCATATGTGGGAAACGCACAGTGTATGATTTGTTGAATAAACACTTGAAATGACTTTATAAGCTCCTTAAGCATGAAAATTATGAATACGCTAATGTTTATTCTAAAAACAGAACTAGGACAACAACAGAGTAACAAAGCTTTTCATAGTGCACATTACAGGAAAAATCAATCAAAAGCTTATTAATTTCAAATATCAAAAAATGCTTCAATATCAGATTTGGAAGAACATTGAGATAAAAATTAGAAACAAAAATGTTTAATGAAATAAGCTTTAATTAAAAGATCATAAAATACTTAATGAACCGAAAGGAGAAGAATAATTTACCGCTTACTTTAATGGGAACAAGAGATAAATAACTATGTTTGCAAAATTCCTCGAAATTTTATATCAAGAATAATAAAAACGTGAGGCGTTCTTGATAAATGTATGTTTATCGAGAGAGCCTTATAGTAATGTAAGAGCCGTACGTAAGCCTTAATGTAAAAACATAATGTCAATGTTTATGTAAGCCATTGTTTAATGGCTAGCAAAACTGACCATACAGTTAGGTTGATAGGTTTAATTAGTTACTCTTCCACGCTTTTATTATTCGTGATATAAAATTGTAGATGAATTTTATAAAGGGAATTATTTAATCGCTTGCTGCCATTAAAATATACGATACATTATTTTCTACTTTTTCTTTATTGATTATTTTACGAATTTGTCTCAATGACACATTATAAACCAAATTACTAAACTGAAAAATCAATTTTCCATAATGAAAAATCACTCTTTGTTCTTTAATCAGCTGCATGTACTATAGTTTTCCCTAATTCAAAAATTAGCTTTGAAATCATGACTATTCTCTATCAGGTTCTTTAGATCTAAAATTTTCAATCCTTCCAGAAAAAGATCTTTCATAACCTTTGAAAATTTCAAATCTTAATAACAGATAAATTTTTGGACATTAGAATTTTAAACTCCTATGAAAGAATATAATAATATGTGCCCCAATAAATTTAAGAAGAGCAATTCTTAAAATGATATACTGAGAAAAATGTATAAAACTTTATGAAATGGAAAAAGTAAAAAAAAATTACTTCGTAAATTTCTTTATGATTCTAATAAAAATGCGATTCTGTTTCATACTTTTATTTCAAATGGTACAAACCCGACCTACTAACATTTCTTTTTGATTTTTGTTTTAAAAGAAGGCCAAGAATTTGTTTTATAATCTACGAAAGCTAGAACTTTTGTAACCAATACTCTTTTTTAAATGCTAATAGTTTAAAATCATAAACGCCAAATAGTTGAAAAAAATTGAAGGATTTTCCAAAATTCGCATCAGAAGTGACGTTGGGTACAAAATTCATTTAAAAGATTTTTTTTCTGAGTCTATCTAATTATGCAAATAACAAAGTTCTGAGATTTTAAGTAAACTTTTGTGCAAAAATTCGTTAAAATATTAAATTTAGAATAATCAAAATTGAATTCGAAAGGAATCGCTTCAACAGATAGCATTGTCATCCACAAATGGTGTGTGTACAATACTTGACAGTTTATCATAAAGTAAATTAAAAATCACAAACTTCCGTCTATAGCTACAAGCACCATGAATGAACTAAATAAATGCCAGCTTATGAATAAAAATTACGTTGATTTTTTTCTATTGCAAGGAAGAGAAACTCCAGGTACTCACCTTGGTATCTGTCCTTGCAAACGCTTTCTAAATACACGTTTTTGCCTTCAAAATCAATAATTGTTCAGATTTACCTTGAATAAAAAGTCGTATGGCAGCTTATTACCAACTCACCTTCGTTCAAAACTTTAAAGAAACAAATTGTGCAAAAATAATATGAAGCAAAGGCATAGTTCGGATATTTCTAAAGATACCCCGAGGAAAGGGTTTGCAAAGCAGCCTTCTGATCCCAAATGTGCGCACGCGTGCTTAAAATCTCAGCGTAAAAATACGTCGAAAAAAGGAATCATTCGGCAGTAAAACTACGACTTAATTATCACAGTGATCACACAACACTTTTCATTGAACCACATATGAACAGAGCAGAGAGAAACCAGGATAGCGTATTTCCTTACAGAAGACTAATGCTGAAGGGAAGGACTGGAAGTTTCTAACTCTACATTTACGTACTGTATCTGTAAAATTTAACTCAAAGATTTTAAAAACTTTTAAAATTTCCCAAAATTGGCAGTATTTCATTAAATTGTTACTGTCGTTGTAGCCAAGGCATGGCAATATGGAGACGTATCTTGGTATGAAACATCAAATTAGTCGAAATGTTAAAGAATGAATAGAATCTCTTCCGTTTAAACCGAATAAGATTTATTTAAATGCATAATAAAAAGACACGAAACGAAGAACTGGATGATATTCAAACTATGGCCTGATAAAGTGAAGCCAACATCAGTTACTATTTCTAATACCATTATATACGTAATTCAAATAGACTAATTTCAATCATTATAATTAAATGGAATTGAAATGGACCGAGTCCTCTTATATATTTTTATATAGCTCTCCGAATCCTACCAGTCACAATCTCGATAAGGTTTATGTGGTGGAAATGGTGAGCCACACGTGTTTTACATTTTTTTTCGTCAACCGAAATAGAGTAATACAATTAAATGTAAGATATGCGATTTACCATATAAAATAGACAATATATCCAAAACAGAAAATGTTATGAGTTTATCTTCCAATTTCTTCCTAAAATCATCTTGTTATATATGTAATTGATTTGATGATCAATTTTATCTTTAGAGACATACGAAAAAATCGAAAAATGCCTATTATGAATTACAGCTGGAAATGTTTTAGATTGGTGCTTGTTTTTTTTTTTTTTTCGTTTTCTTTCTTTAGATAATCACTGAAATTTTATCATATTGATTAATTTTGCCTATTCTATAATTTATAATTATTTTTATTGTTTTACTTACACTGGCTGATTTCTCCACTCTGAAGTATTTGGAAATTGCGCAGAACACTATGTTCATTGAATTTGCTTAAGGAAAAATACAATTTCATCTTTATAGGAAAAATACGATTTTATTTTCATAGGAAAATACAATTTTATCTTTATATACATGCACATATTCTACAGTCAGAATAATAATAGATTCATGCGTCAAGATAACCTTCTCCATTCTAGAACAGAATTGTAGCAAAATACTCTCCAAAAGACTATCGTAACTGATTTAAAAATAAAATGGTCAAAATTCTTTATTTTTAGGTATTTTAATTTTATATTAAATTTCCGAAAAGCAAAATAAGACTAGACTAGAATAACAGAAAAGCAAAGCACATACATTGTCTAAAACGCTGTCGAAACTACACATATGTTTAACTAAAGATAATTTTCCTCAGTACTAAATTTTACTCTTCTTAAGCAAATAAATAACATTTAGAAACTAATTTAAACTAATTTACAACATGCCTCAATGTAATTTAAAGTACAGTCCAGTCACATTAATGTGACCACCACGTACTTTCCATGTCAGAGTTAAATAACCAATCACAAAAGGCAGGTGGCAGCACAGTGCAGTTGAGCGTATATAAAGGGTGTGTGAGGGCTTCGGAAAACATTTCAATCGTTGGCGTAATGCAGAAACGAAGCGATTTATTCGACTTCCAAAAGGGCATGATCATTGGCTTTCGGGCCAAGGGTGGAAGCATTTCCGAAACGGCTGAGTTTGTGAACTGTTCGCGTGCCGCCGTGGTAAAAGTGTACCGTGCATGGCAAAATGGGACTGTCCAAAATCAGCGACGTGGCAAATGTGGTGCACCACGGGCCATAGATGACAGAGGCGAACGACGGTTGCGGAGATGCGTTCGGGCAGATAGACGGGCTACCGTTGAGCAACTGACCACCAAAATGAACCAAGGGGCTACCAAAAGTGTCTCCCAAAGTACTATTCAGCGAACATTGCTGCGTCTGGGCCTCCGAAGCAGACGCCTGGTTCGTGCACCTATGCTGACTGCTGTTCATCGACGGCGAAGGCTAGAATTTGCACGCCAGTACAGCAGCTGGACGTCCACTGAGTGGCGACAGGTTGCGTTTTCGGATGAATCGCGTTTTATGCTCCATCGGACAGATGGACGTTGGCGTATAAGGCGTGAAACCTCTGAAAGGAACCACCCTGCAACCATTGCCGGAACGGTCCAAGCTGGAGGCGGGAGCATTATGGTCTGGGGAATGTTTTCCTGGCATTCTCTAGGTTCACTGATCATTGTGGAAGGCACAATGGATCAATACAAGTACGCATCTGTCCTTGCGGACCATGTTCACCCCTACATGCGCATTGTTTTTCCTCAGGATGATGGCATCTTCCAGCAGGACAATGCGAGGTGCCATACAGCTGCCAGTGTACGTGCGTGGTTCGAAGAGCACCAGGATGAGTTTACCGTCCTCCCCTGGCCAGCAAACTCACCTGACTTAAACCCAATCGAGCATCTGTGGGACCATCTCGATCGAGTTGTTCGCGCCATGGATCCTCAACCGCGTAATCTAGCGCAGCTGGCCACGGCATTAGAGTCGGCATGGCTTAACATCCCAGAGAACACCTTCAGGGACCTATGTGACTCTCTTCCTGCACGTCTCGCAGCAGTCCGCTCTGCGAAAGGTGGTTATTCTGGCTTTTGACAGATGGTCACATTAATGTGACTGGACTGTGTAGTAAGTAATTCTGCAACTTGCGGTAGTTATTAAAAATGCAGCAATTTACCAATGCTGCTTTAAGTTACGTAAACGTCAGATTTAACAAGAAAACTGGAGTTTAATATTTCAACGAAACTCTATAATTCAAGCTTACGACTTCAAAAACCAGTAGGAAATAAATATTTGTTCAAAGGTGCACTATATTAATGAATTAGCATAGATGTTGTTCTCATTATACACAAGAAATGTTTTTAAAAGGTATGTAACTAATGAATTATTTGCTCAGCTAACTGATCACTTCAAAGTCTTCCGTAGCTATCTGCATAAAAGGAGTCATTCCTTCATGAAAGTCATCAGAAGGAAAACTGACATCCCATTCATTAAACTAAGCAAACGCCATTGCAGATAAAACGCTTGCTTGGATCTGAGACAAAATTAAACAAGTAGTCAGCGATCTTATCCACTTAAGCTTTAGTGGAAAGCAAGCACTGAAAATGCAGTACAGTGTTAAATCCAGGAACAGTGCTAAATAATAAAGTTTCTATTAGTAAACTAACAACAGATCGTTCTAATACCAAAATAACTAAATTTTAACATTTAAACAGTAAATTATTTTTCGATGATCCTTGATGAAGAGGATAATTTTTGCAAAAAATATATAATTTAATTCTTAATATTTTAAAATAATGTTATAAGGTATTTCTCCCACCTTCTTAGCATGCCTTCGTGGTGTAGTGGTCAGCACACTGGGCGCATATTGGAGAAGTCCGTGGTTCGAGTCCCGGCGAGAGCATAGCTCTTTTCTTCAGTCTTTTAACGCCCAAAATAACCTAATGTCTCTACATTGTTATAGATATCAGCCCATTTTTGCACAATGTAGACGTGAAATTTCAATGTTTCGGTTTCATATTTAAGTGACAGATATTATAAAATGCTCTGCTTAAATATATTTGTCACTAGTAAAGAAAAAAAAATCTTTAAAATTTACTGCAATCAAAGCAGTTTAAAAACAGAAAAGAAAACTGATTTTTATGTCGATTTAAATTCAATATTAGCTTAAAATTATGGCCTAAAATGGCAATCTGTATTATAAATTTCATCAGAAATAAATTCATTTTATAAACATAAAAATTGCAGGTAACATCGCATTTTTTACCTAAACAATTAAAAATAAATCATTTCCCCCCAAAATAATGTGTAATGTACATTTCTTATCAAATATATGTAATCTGCAACATTACGTTCTATCATACTAGTAAACTTAGCAAACCGTAAACAGTTGCAGGCCTAATTTTGGAACATAATAGATTTGATTTTAGTTCCTTTTATGCCTTGTTGTTGCAAAATATTGCAAATATTTTTAAGCATTCGAAATCTTAAAATTTTCTTACATTTTCTGAAATAGCATTTTTCCTCCTGTTCAAAGAATTTTTTTTCCATTTAATCTAAATGCTGAACTCTTTTGAAAATATTTCAGGTTTCAAAAGTGTCATAAAGAATTCCATTACTTTCATGTAAGTATATTTCGATAAAATCTGATTCCGAAGTTTTGTTTTTATCTAGGTATAGTTAACTATTTATAAAAATAAAAAAAAATTTAGAAAACTCTTCAAAATTAACTGAAAAGAATTATTAATCTCGCATAAGGCTTGGAAATTGTAATGCCAAAAAAATTTCAAAATGATATAAAGTTACACCAAACAAAACATTAAAGCAGAACGTCAGTGGGGTTGTAAGGTTCATTTTAATTTTCTAACCTGTTATTTTATTTTAAATTACTTTCCTATCAAATGTGAATTTACAGCACAAGAGATATTCAGATTAGATAGAAAGAAAGAAGTACACTGCTGGCCACCCAAATTGCAACACCAAGAAAGACAAGAGATATCACAACAAAATTTATTTAGTAGATAACATGTTGACCAAGTATCAAATGGTTAAATTTATAGACTTGTGAGAAGTGTGGTTCCTTCCAGAATTAGTAGCCAGAGTAGCCGCCATTGTTGAAGATCACCGCTGCCACACGCCTCGGCATTGATTCAAAGAGATTTTGGATCTGTTCTTCAAGACCAAGCAGCTTCCACACGTTGCCAAAGTTGATCTGGTGTGGCAGCTTGGGATGTAATCTGGGTCAATCGCTCAGCAGCCATGGACCACATGTTTTCTATCGGCGAAAGAGCTGGAGAGCGAGCCGGTAAGGGAAGCAAATCAATCTGGCGATTGACGAAGAACCCTTGGACAATACGTGCCACGTGTGGTCGCGCATTATCCTATTGAAATATGGCTGTGGGCAAGCCCTGAAGGTAAGGAAGGACAACTGGCTCCAAAACCTCGGAGACGTAGCGCTGGCTGTTTAAAGTAACGACAATGCGTACTAGAGGTGTGCAAGAATGATATCCAATACCGCCCCATATCATAATACCCGGTGCAGGACCAGTGTGACGGTGTATAACGCAACTGTTCAGCATCCTCTCTCCACGGTGTCTCCAGACTCGAATCCGACCATCGTGGTGTTGCAGACAGAAGCGTGACTCGTCAGTAAAGACAATTTCATTCCATTCTGCCGTCCACATCCTTCTTTCATCGCACCATTGGCGGCGGAGGCGTCTGTGGTTCTGCATCAAGGGTAGACGAAGCAATGGCCGTCTTGCGGACAGACCACTCTGCTGTTAATGGTGTCGAATGGTACGCGCAGACACTGGATGATGCATTACAGTCTGAATGTGCTGTGCTATGGTTCGTGATGTGACTGAGCCATCCCTCACTGCCATGCGCACAATGTTCCTGTCATCACGTGAAGTGGTGCACTGAGGTGGATGCGATCGAACACGTCGGTCCGTCGTACCCTCCTGCATTCAACGGTCACATATCCGCGTTACAGTTGTTTGGTTTCGTGCAACACGACTACCGATTTCCCTGAAAGATAATCCACACTCCTTCCTCTGTCGAACTCGGATACTTGTTCAAACGATGATCGCTGTTTACTACGAGGCATAATTGATCGTTTT
>KK119734.1:215451-248273 GCA_000611955.2 Stegodyphus mimosarum | reverse complement strand
GAAAAAAACCACAAGAAAACAGAATTGCCGAACTTGAATTCGTCGAAAACTCCAAGCCTTAAATAGCGCTTTGAAGTGGCGCCACAGGCGCGCGTGATGTGCGTCTGCGCTGAAATTCTAATCATTTGCATATCTCACCTCCACTAATGCATGTTGTAAATTTCATGTTATTTGTATGCTTCCTTCAGGGCGTTGCATTTACGGTGGCCAGCAGTATACTTAAAGGAATGTTTTGGAGAGTGAAAGCAGAGCGTGTTCTGCCTGAAGGTCACGTTGCTAATTTTAATCATCTAGCGAGTTTACGGCGACTTCGTTCAGAAAAAGTCCTTTACATTCTCTCCGTGTGTCCCTCAAGTATTTATAAGACACAGTGAGAAGTCACTAGCTGTCGTTTAGAGGACTACTCTAATTGCATATTGCAGGAGAAGACCAGATCATACGTTAAAACATTAGAAGCAGAAATGAACACGCATAACCTAATAATAATAATAGAAATAACAAAAATAATGGAAATGAAAATATCATATAATTAAAATATGTACAGGAATTGTTGGTAGGAATTTTTTACTCTAATTCTTTTTCAGAAGCCTCACAAAAGCTTCAGTTGTTTGCACGTTTCATCATAATCTCATGACCATTAGGAAACAAAGTTGAAATAAATAATGCTTAGAAGTCTTGCAGTGGAGTTGAATCGACTAATCTGTTTCTCTATAAAATTAAGAATTTAAAAATTTCTAGCAGAAGCATTGGGATATGATTTAGCAGATCTTTTGCGTTCCAAAGTGAATTTTTGATTTCATAACTTTAAAATTCAAAATTGAACTCAAGAATAACACTACGAGTTTTATATTGGCATTTTTATACTTACAGTTTAAGAAATTTCACTGCTTATTTTGAAAATCGAAATCAAGACATTTTGCAGGAATTTTTTAGACACTTTTGCGGGGTTTGATCTTATTTTTCGTACAAGTATACAGATTTTGTCTTAGTTTAGCGCAGACATATCAAACTCGATATCTCAAGCGAGCAAATTATCAGTATACCCAGTTATTAGTGAAGGTCAAAAGAAAGTGCACACTAATGTAGCCAAAAATGAAGGCAAAAAGTAATTTTCACGCTTAATAATGCGTTAAATAATAACTAAATGCATAAAATCTCACTTAATATTGTAATTCTTCATAAATGAGAAGGAACGTAATCACGAACTGTTTCATTCTGTACACCTGACATCATCTTCAATCCATAGTTCTGATGATTGAAAAAAATTTTTGTAGCTTAGGATTTTTAATGAATTTGTTCCTTTATTTAAATGATTCACTTTGCTTAACGATTTAATATTTCTTTTTTCTGCCCTTTTAATCAGCGATTACTATTTATGGTTGAAATTAACCACTGGGTGTGCTTCAAAGATTCCAACTGTAACTAAGCCAATTCATGCTACTAAGCCAATTCATGCAGGAGAGAGAACGATTTTGACTTCGTATAATTATACTAGATTTTTAGTTGACTGAATAGCTTAAATAATTAAAAATTTGTTTTTAAATTGATTATTATATTTAGGTTACACATTCAAGGGAAAAAGTTTCATTTTCTTTCCATTTTAATATCTGTAAGTATTGTAATCGCGAAAAAGTTCGGGTATCACATTTCATCGAAATTGTCCATTTTTATCGCTATCGGTAACGATGTTTTTGGCTGATACCTGAACGTAAGGACAGAATAAAGGATTCTTTTTCCTCCAAACAATTATAAAACTGATTTAAAATACATCCGGAAGAGATTTTTTCACAGCATCTGTGCGTATGTACGTATGTATATATGTATGTATCTCGCATACCTCAAAAACGAGTAGCCTTAGAATATTGAAATTCTGTATATAGGACTGCTATAACATATATATGTGCACACCTTTCGGTTGTAATCGGCCTCACCAAAAGTATGTCTATATACCCACTCCGTTACTCGGCTCAGTGCGCTCAGTTTCTTTATACTTATATGTTGCTGAATTGTGCACTTTTTGCTTTAAAAAAATTATTGAATTATGATATTCTTATCTTCCGGTTAAGATATTTATGCCTTTAGTAAATCTGCATGCAGGATTTGTAGAATTATGAATAATTTAAAAGTTGTTCAAGTGAAACTAAGCCTATTCATTTTTCTCATGACGATCATATTTGTTTATATTTGAAACTTAGGACAATAGTGGATTTGTTGCCAATCCAGAGAAACTAAGCTTCTCAACAGCAAAGATAACGCCTTCTTTTATTATTGCGAATTAAATAATGCTTAATCCATTCTGCAATTTTTTCGAGGAATAAGTGTTTAAGATTTACGTCGCAATTTTTAATGTAGATATTTTGAGTTTTTAATCTATTTTTGCCTTATCGCAAAGTGAGAATAGTATTAATCGAATGAAAATTACTGAATCGTTTGGGAAAAACTGTTTCTTTCTTTTTGGGGGGGATTTGTTTGTTTAATTTCTTTTATATATCGTTTTAGATTTATTATAGTTTTTGAATAGAATATGTGACAATGATTAGATACTTCTTCAGAATGATACAGATAATTTTTGTGCATTCTGAATTATAAAATGAATGAGATGTAACGCTGTTAAGTGAACCTAGCGCCAGAGTGTCGCTATGATAATCAAATATAATGAATTTTAAAGAGTGCATTTGTTCTATTGTGGTTTATGCGCTATCGACGAAGTAGATTTAATTCATTACAATAAGTTTTAATGAAATGCAAAATGCGTATAATTTAATATTCTGTAAAAGAAAATCATGTGGTGTATACATCAGATTTTTTAACGTAGTTGCGAAAAAGTGTTGAATTTTAATTTCAGATATATATATAAATTTTACCATTCTTATCTGACTCAGATCTAATTTAAGGCTATTAGTTTGATCATATAGTTTCTTCAAATTGGATATCGAGGTAAAGAACCGAATTTGACAGCCATTTTTATAAAATCTGAGCTACTGACGTCATTTTACTCCTACTTAATCCTATCGTGCCGGAGTTCATGAGACGTATTTTTAAATCCATATTATTTTCATTTTAATTAAATATTATGTTTTGAATTAAGCTATAAACTGCTTTAGCTGTTTTTAAATATTTGTATATAAGTTTAAATTATTCGCAAGCATTCATACTTCCTTCGTAATTAGCATAACACTGGAACAAACGAAATCTTGTAAACCACAGGAACTAGCATCACGGGCAGATTTTATATTAAAAACATTCTTACCGACTTATACCCATCATTGTTCTCCACACTTTTGAATTATAGATCGAAGATGTTTCAAAAGAAGAGGGAAATAGTCCAGGGTCCATGTAATCATCTAGAAAGGGAAGAAAAGTGAAAAAGAAAACACAAACGCGAACATATAAACGGAGAGTAAAAGATGTTCCCGCTGGCTATCCAGTGAGCCAAGGAAAAGTTCCCATTTACTGAGGCATCTATTCAAAATCCCCAGACTCGGAAATACCTTTTTCGAGATATGTCTAGGGGATGCCGTGGGGCTGGAAAGCAGATCGAATTGCTATTGGCAGTTTTCGAACACTGCCTGACTTTGCAATTTTGATAGCAGAAAAGAGCATTCTTTCACAGTTTAATGCCATTTACGTGCAAATTCGATGATGGACAACGAGGGAAAGACACGGTGAAATTACCGTCATTTTATGAGAGAAATTGCTTTAAAAGTGATGATTCTGTCGGTGCTGAAAATGTGTTTGACGACGGAGGTAATAATCAGTATCATTAATTTCATGACGTAATTTGAGCAGACATATCATTCATATTCCGTTATGAAAACTATTTGAGTTCAGAATCTTCAAAAAAGGGAATTTGCTGCTAATAATAGATATATGCTGCCCCCGAAATTTTACGCTGAACTTGGAAATGTGTTGCTCAGATATAGAATAACATTCACGCTCTGTCTATCTGCTATCTATGCAGGATTGCATCTTTTTAAATTTACTATTATTAGCTTCGCGAGTCAAGTTTAAATTCAAGCGTGAAGATTTTTTTAAAGTTTTTATACTGTAATATTGAAACTTGTTAACCTTTCAGGGTCTGAAGAGAAAAAATGTTATACGTTAGCCTATAATGTTATTCTTAACATTAAGGTAAAATTCATCATAGTTCAAAATATTTCTTTTATTTTGTCTTAAGATTAAAAAAATATCCTAACTTCGAGATTAAGAGTATCACTATATTTATCCCACCGTAATTCACTCATAGCTTCGCAGCACAGTCTTCGACAAATAAAAATTTTCTTCCGCGGAAAATAAAATGCTTTTTAACCCTAATTGTTCTGCAAAAAAATTCTTCTAATATAAATTTTTATTTAGTTTGTTATTTACCGCACTGCTGACTTTATGGGTAACTGTTGTTTTTATCTGATTTTCTCACTAGGGCTGAAAACCAGCAGAGGCATTTTCAAGCGTTATTCCTTTTTCTTTCCGAGGAGATGACAGGTGTGCGAAATATTTCAAACTATGCTTCAGTAAAACATTCGATATATTATTATTATTAATCGGTATAAAATCATGTTTAAAGTTTTAGTCAGCTAGTTTGTATCCATACCTCTACGGTTCAAAACTTCTAAGGTTCTATACAACTATTTAAAAACTTTAAGGCTAATTATTAATTAATATGGTCATGCAGCCACCCACAAAGTTGATAACAGATACTATTTAGTGTAATAAAAATTACTAAAAGTAAAATGATCAATTTATATTTTGTAATTTCACCCCAAACCCGAGTTTAATCGCTTGGCGATAAGCAGTGGAAGCTCACATAAATCGATAAATTCACTCTCGAATATACCCTAAATTTTTCTACCGAAATATATGAAACGTTTACGTATTCAACTTATTGAAGCGCAGTGGATATTTTATAAATCATACCTTTTTCTTTAACAGGATCATTTCAAAGGTCAGATTTTATGCTTACAGACAGTGATGCCGTGCTTAATACCGAAGCTTTTTTTATTTATTTATTTATTTTTTAATTTATGATCAAGAAATATAAGTGCATGATTAATATTAATGGAAACAAAGTGTGTACACAACATTTTTTAACATCCGCTTTACGATATGTATTGAAGGTTGATAATATCTGAGACAGAACTTGCTGTTGAGGAACAAAGGACAATAATGGCTTCTGTAGTGTTACAAGCTTAATGAAAATTTCGTCGCAGGTTTAGTTAATCGGTGAGTGTTACATTGTTTTGTAATGAAGGGTTTTCTGATTGAATTAAACTTCTGTTTTTCCCCCTTCTCCAATATTCTCTTTTCCCTCTCTTTCTACACGAAGTGTTAGCTGCTTGTCAGTTGTAAACCTGCTTATTTTTATTATTCTAGAGTAGATATTCCTTTTAAGTCCTTCCTCTCTTCAAATTCAATAGATTCCAATGAGTATATGCTGATTTTATGTACCTGATTTTTGTATTAATTATTTTAGTAATTTCTTTTAGTAATATTATTTTAGTAATTGCTTTTAATTTAGTAATATTATTTTAGTATTTTTTAGTAATTGCGTATTAATTATGTTAGTAATTGCTTTTAGTAATTTCATAGAAAAGCAATCTAAGCAAAATCTTCATTTGGGTCTAAAAGACAAAAATCATGAAAATTAGTAAATTTTTCTCTTCTTGACTGAACTCTTTAATTTGAACAAAGCGCACCAAGCCCGTCGAATCTCTGGCTCCTTCCCACTTTTGACTTACAGGAAAAAAAGAAGAAAAAATTCTTTGATCTCGTAATTATCTTTTTGTTACTAGCAAACTAGTTATGATGATTTCGTTTTTGTTACATGTTAAGTGAAATCCACTAACAAAAAAAACTGTGCAAATGCAAAAGGGAGAAGTCATTTCTTTTTCTTAACCCTATGGAAACCTATTTTACACAAACGACCTTCTTTTATCTTATAAGTAAACTCCGAATTTTATTATCTTATAGGTAAACCGTATCTGCCAGTTCTCTTATCTTACAGGTAAACTACCGGGTTCCAACCTGGTAATCTGACATGAAAACCTAGTACGAAAAATTTTGAGATACTTCTGTATTTGCAGAGTCTATTAAGTATAAATCAGAGCAGGTAAAGTTTTAGCAAATTTTCAAATTGCGGCTTTGAAAAGTTTGGAAAACTAATGCAAGGCTGACATTGGTTCAAATTCCGACGAACGGGCTGAATAAAAACTTTCGTAGTTTTCTCCCTGTTACTAAGTCCTCTTCAAAGTTGGTTTTCCGTTTCTTTATTTTTTTCGATTACCAGGCATTTAAAACCTTTTCTGCCAGTAGTAAAAATGCTACGAAATTTTTAACTGCATAAATTTATTTTGAACTCTTTATAAGCCACATTTCATTTGATTTCTCCTATGTTATGCTTTGTCAGAATATTTCCGCCCTTTCTTTGTAACTAACTCTTAATATATGATTAAAAATTTGCGGAGGTTTTTTTTTCGTATTAATTATTTGACGAAACATTTGGAAATCACTTGCAGTGTGTTATCTGATTCATTTTCAGAAACAGATTCTTCAGTTGGTGAGGCAAGGATTTCCTATACTATTTCGCAAATCAAAATTTTATACCCTTTGGAATCTCTGAAATTACATTTTGTGGTTAATTATCCTCTGGAATAATGTTTAATAATTTCAATGCCTGGTTATGTAACCTTAGGATAATATCCACATCATACTTCGAATACCTAGTCTGTCAAACAATCTCATAGTTTAGAATTAAAAGTCTAATTCAACATCTCTCTTAATTTTTAGATTTGATTGCAAATTAAAATGAAGATATTCAAATCTTGCAAAACTAGGAATATTAATAATGACAGCAATTTGCATTAAATTCTATGCACATAGGGTACATTGAATTACATATAAAATGTTTGATTTCATAGACGTGTGCAATGCTTCGTAAGCGAAACTTTTCTCGAGTATTTTCTTAGGCTGAGGTTAAAAAAACGTAACATTTCTTAAAATGGGGCAAATCCTTGTACTTACGTATTATCGTAATCGGCTTAGGTGGAAGTCGCCAACTTTTAGAAAGTGCCAAGCTCTGGCAGCCATGGCATAACCATACTTCAAGCAGCCTTGCTAATAATAATCCTTTTGCCAAGCAACGTCGCTATTTTCGTAAGCTTGCTTTTTGCATGTGTTCCAAGATCCAACAGTTTTTATAAATAAATCGTGATATTTTTGGCTTACAGTTAATTTTAATGTACGTGCTTGGGAAATTTTTCAGCAATGTAAAAAACTACGGTAAATTTTCTGCAGCAACACCGAATTTTACCTCAAAATCTCTAAAGGGAACAAAAAGGATGTTTTGCGGTAACAATATTTTGTTAAGTTACAAATAAAGTTTTGTTTTCTAAATGATAACCAAATATTTGCTTTGTGTTCTTAAAGCTTTAAATCAATTAACTTGAAGGCAACAACCCTAGTCGGTAAGAGTGTAAATGGCACAAAAAAAGAATGATACAATTAATTTACATCCAAGTTATTTAGTGCTCTTTGTCAAATACAATATTAAAAGTGGCTTATTTACTGCCGGGAGATAAAGTACTACATATTAACCAATAACATTTCTTAACAGTTTAGTAACATAATAAGGTAAAGATAAAATTCAATTATTCAGAGGCTGATAAATACTACCTATTAATTTTAATATTTTCTTAAGAATTTAATAACGCAATAAGGTCAAGAAAAAATTAATTACGACGAGTTAGTGGGAACTCCAAATAAATAAGTAAATAAATCTTAGAAGAAAAATTTTGTCCGCAAGAGGAGAAACGAACTAATAAAAGGAACTACTTATCATCCGTAGTTGGCACAATTAACAGTGAATTCGCTGGGAGCAAGGACCCCTTCATCCTGGCACGGAATCCGGAGACAAGATGGATAAGCTGGTGCAGATATCTCGATAAGGTACTGTTTTGGGAAAGTGATGGGTTTCTGCATCTCGGAGAGTTGCGGGACCCTTCTAGAGAAGTGACCAAGGAACCAAGAAGCTTAGCACCACAGTAATTAAAGGGTGTAAAGGAAATAGCGGCTGCTCCAAATAAAGAAATGGCCGAAGAAGCGAAACACTGCATCTCAGTCAGAAAGGGATGTTAAAGTATTTGAACCTTTCCCCAATGCCTCATCGTTGGCGTTTATCTTCCCACGCCGCAAGAGAATTAGAAATTAAGCGGTCAACAGGATGGTCACGAAGATTTGGTTTTGAATTTTAGTAGGAATTCATTTTTTCCTTCTCTAGTGTTTTCAGCGCCCCTAGAGGTATGGCGCAAAGCAGTTAAGCAAGAGAATAAGCAGCAGAAAATGAGCTCTAAGCCACTTGCAACACGTTTTAAAGCGAACTGACGCCCCATTTTAGACACATAATTTTAGAAAAATTTTAGTTTTATGATTTTTTAACACTATAAATATCCTCTTCTTTCTAATCTTAATATCATGCGCGTTATTAAATCATTAACCGACCATTCGGATTGACTGCATTCACATTTTTATTGCTGTCGTGAAATGTATTCATATAGAACAGCAACTTGTCAAATTTTCTAGATGTTGCCAGTCTTGTACCCGATGATCTTGAATTTTTCTTTCAAATGGCTGGGCGGATTTTTTAACAGCCATTAGCCTTACCCCACTACAACGACCGGAAGTGGTGACCATTTCATTACGGAAGCGCTTAATACGTGGCCACCTTTGCCTTCTATGAAGAGACGGATAGTTACAACCATGCCTTCTCCAAGATTCGAATCCCGACCCATCGCTACGGCAGTCAAGTTCACTAACCGCTATAATGGTTGGCGTTATTATAGATGTAAAATATAATTGAACGAATTTAAAACACTATCTATAATTCTTAATAATTTTATTATTATTTTAATACAGTACCTAAGAAATATACATTCATAACTACTAACATTTTGTAAATATTTTCTCCATTAGTTTCATCAATAAAAATACTTGCACTGCTATATGCTATACATTCGGTTATGAAGTAATCTTTGCCTGTTGCTGAACAAAGGTATGCATCATTTCACGATAGTTCAGGTCCGCCTCCCCCTAAAACAAATTCGTTTCCGAAATATTTTCGAATTCCATGAATTTTTATGAGAATTTAAAACTTTGTCACCAGTTTTTTGAGTACATCATTAAGAAATTAATCAATTAAAATCCGGTTTTGTTATACAGAAAGAACTTCATCGCTTTCTTAAAAAC
This sequence comes from Stegodyphus mimosarum, assembly GCA_000611955.2. Taxonomy (NCBI): domain Eukaryota; kingdom Metazoa; phylum Arthropoda; class Arachnida; order Araneae; family Eresidae; genus Stegodyphus; species Stegodyphus mimosarum. The sequence continues at coordinate 239,036 of KK119734.1, read as the reverse complement.
CATTTTTGCAACAACGAACTACTGCACCTTGTAATACAAATGCTTTCAAAAGATTTAAAAAATTAACGCTACATTTCCCCCTAAACGGTAAAGTGTTACTTAATTGCTTCCTTTAACTATGTGCCCTTATTTTATCTTCTTAAACAATAATGTCCTTTATTACATGCAGTACAGAACATTACAGGAAATCGTTAACTGCATTTAGAAGGTCGTTAAAATATCCTAAGCCTTCTAGGACTACTTCCTTCCGCGCTTTTGCTACCCCATTTGCAAGTTTCCGAGCGGAAAGTGCGAGTAGGTTGACCCTCTATTGTTCTGCAACGAGATCAATGCGCGTTTGAGAATGTCCTTCCGAGTATAATGGAGAAATAGAATACGAACGAGGGTAATTCTAGTGCTCTAGGGAGAAGAAACTTTTAACGATCATGGAATTATCCAAATTCGTATTAGGTTAATAATACCCGATAAAGTAATATGTGTTTTCTTGACTTAAATTGTAATTATTGAATTAAATTGTTGAAATTGAAGGAAAGCTCATCAAAGGGAAATATTAATTTAAAGAAAATAACCTTCTACTGTTTTAAGGTCAGTTATTGATATTTAGCAAAGTTTCGAAAAACATGTAACCATAATTAATGATGCCCTGCATTTTTAAAATTTATTATAAACAAGATAAAATAAAAATAAATTGCTATTTATACAAACTGTCATTTCAATTTCATTTAGAGATAAACTTACGTTTTGTTTGCTGTAAAGAATCGAAAAAATAGTTTACTATGAACTCCTTTCCTTCCGAAAACTTGAATCCAATTATTTAAAGAATTTTTAACAACGTAGAGAATTTTGAGAGGAAAATATAGTGAGAACTTTTATCAAGCATTATTATTAAAATATCGTTTATTTTCGAAAAATCATTTAATTTTAAAAAAGTATGTTCTTAAATCTAATTAAAACGATCAAAATATTAAAGGAATTTCAGTCTATGTAAAACAATAAAAGTTACCATCGTTTTAGATCATGTGGATATGTTTACAGCTGACAGAGGGCGGAAGACAGGGACACCAGTACTTCGCTGTCATCTTTGATAGTTAGACAGTGGAAACCTATGCTTCCTGCTGTATTTTAACTAAAAAATGTATAGTATTAATAGTGGACTACACATTGCTATGGGGGATTACTGTGCAGCTGCGTAAAGGATTTATGTAACAGTTAGACTTCACGCTGGCAGAATGTCCAGGATTGTCTTATTTTTGTGAAGAGTGCCTTTTATGTGATTATACATAAAAGTGATATAAAGTTCCGTACCAATTTATTATCCTTTTATGTCATAATACACTGGTAAGGAATTCTCTCATCTGTATTGTACGGGAGTCTGAGATGGTGGCTGGATTTAAGTGAATGGTTTGTCAAATAATGTTCGGAAGTTCACGTACTACTACCGATACATTAGTCTCTATTACGAAGGCAGCCTTCATGAAAATATACTGGGAATTGGCCATGGTCTGTAATATAGCATGTTAGCTTTACTGTGGAGAAACATCTTTTTTGTTGATTTTGAGAAAGACTGTGTAGGTGTGATGGCTTTATAGTGCGTAGTCCCCTCTCGTCTTGTCGTTTTGTTCTAACCAAAGTGTTGATAACTCGTTTGAGGTATGAGCAGTGGCGGCTCGTAGCTAAAATTAGTGGGGGTGCTGTTCCAAAAAATTTTAACCTTTGTTTTAAAATTGTGTAAACGGAAACAAACATGTATAAAAAGAAATATTTTGAATATATTTTGAAGAAGATTTTTATATATGAAGAATATATTTTGAAACTTTCATGAAATCTTACAACAGAAAAATTAAACATTTCTTAATTACTTTAACCTAAATTGTTACAGTCAAATCTTTATCTATTCATTTAAAAATGAAATCCATTGTTCTTGTTTTAATTTGCGCGAAAAGATCAATAATTTTCTCCTTGGTCTCTGGATGACAACTGAGGAAATTTTTCTCAATTGAAAGCACTGTAAGCGAATTTAGTCTTTCCGAATTCATAGTGCTTCTTAGAAAAGTTTTCATTCTTTTCAATGTTGAAAAGCAGCGTTCTGTCTCTGATATAGTCATGGGAACTGTTAAGATAATTTTTATCAGTTTCATAATTTCACTAACACCATCATCTAGATTATTTTCCAAGATAAATTTTAGTAGCTCAATTAATTTGCAGTATTCATGAATATCAGACATACAACAGTATACTTTTAGTTCAGTTTCAAGCTTTTCTTTGTCAATCGTCGGATATGCTTCCGTCTTCAGGATGCTCATTCCTAAAACTAGCGAAGCATTTCTTGTTGAACAATTTAGCAGCTGCTGAGGGTTTAGTGGAAGAATATTTGTCCATTATATCAATACATATAAAGTCACATATTTCCTTAGCTTCAGACATCAGTGTCTTTGAAGAATTCTCACAGTGCTTTGAGTTCCTTAATTCTAAAATAGCAGTTTTGAAATTTGTTGTACATTGATTAACTTTAAACACACTAACTGCTATGAATTGCATTTGGTTATATATTATTGCAACATGAGGCATAATCTGATAAAAAAGCTCTAACCCAAATTTGAAATTATCATCATTTAGATATTTTAAAATTCCTATTGCCTCTGCAATAGTTTGATCTGCATTTGATGTTGACTGAATTTCAGTAAGGCAATTTTGCTGTTGCAGAGGTTTATAATGCACTTACAGTCACAGAATTTATTACTTGAGTATGTAAGGACATGGATAAAATTTTCTGTAAAATAAAAGAATCGAAGAAAATGAATCAAATAGAATAGCTGAAAAATAATCTAATTAAGAAGAATACGGTGTATGATTTTTAAACACAGCACACCTGCAGTAAAAAAAAGAACCACCTTTTAACGGCACTCCAGATTCGGCACTGCAATAGCGACAGTGCTCTTCTTCCTCTCGGCCTCTTGCGCTGCTTCCTAAGTGCGCATGCGCAGAACAGCCAAATACCACACGCAGGGAGTAAAAAGAAATCATTTTTCCAGAATTTCGGCACTGCAAGAGCGACAGTGCTCTTCTCTCTCCCTGGCTAGCGTGCTGCTTTCTGTGTGCGCATGCGCAGAACACCAAACACCACGCCGCGGGAACTAGCTCGCAGTTCGATACGAAGACTTTCGTACTTTTTTCGTAAACTGGAAGATGACTACTGACATTAAGTTTGAGGATTATATATTGTAGAAGTATAAAGAAAGGACTAAAGAAAAAAAGCCACATTATATTAAATATTAAAAATAATAATAAGTGGAAATAGGGGGTGCTGCAGTTCCACAGTACTTATTACGAGCCGCCACTGGGTATGAGTACGGTAGGGGCAGATGTTGCGAAATGCTCCTTTTGCCAGTGCATCTATTTCTCTATATTACTGGCGTGTGCCTTTATCATGTGGAGATGTTTGAAGTGTTTTAAGTCCCTATTAATATTATTAATGACATGTAAACCGCGGAATGGATTTAAGATTGCGAGTAGTACTGAGGGATTGTCTATGTAGATATTGGCGTTGTAGTTGGTTACTGCACGGGCTCTTATTGTCTACTGCTTGGGTTACTGCCGTTAATACTGAGTGTGCTTGTGACAGGAAGATTATATTGTTGAGCGACGGTTGTGCTTTCCATGTGCGACATTCTTGTTCATTGGCGCCCAAAAATGTCCCAGCAAATTCCATTACCTTTGATTGGATACGTTTCTGTAGTACTGATAAAGCGTATCTGACATGCTGGACTGTTTTTGCAGATGGTATACGCCTGCTGCAGACTTCTCTGACGGAGGGGTGAATATGCAGTTTATTACTCGATACTTCATTGCACGTTGCTGGAACTATGAACTGTGGAAATGTATTTGTTTCAGTAACTGGAGAGCAGATTGTAGTGCAGCTGTTAATTATGTATGGTAGGCATGTTTAATTTTGGCGGCAAACGGTCTTTGGAGATATAGTAGATGCTTTGATTTTTTATTCTGTATTGATATTGACCAGATTGCTGGTGCATCTGTTGGTAGAGTATTTTTTTGTAGATTGATATCCCACTTGAATTGCCGAAGTTTTAAGCCAATGTTTACCGCGCGATTCTCGGGGTTCGTCCTGCGTGGTATCTAGATAAGGCTCGGACTCAATGTCAGTCCGAAGTGGTACTTGAATACCATGGCGACTTAAGTTCGATGTCTATTCTTCATCTTGTTTTCATTCATTCTATGTCCGTATGCTTGCTTATAAGTTTGGTGCCTTTTTAGGGATTATTAGAACAATGGATTTTGTTTTTGAAATGTAGAACTTGATTATGCTGCAGCGATCATTGAAGAACATATTTGGTTCGGCGTAATATTATTTAACTACGACTCTATCCTCCCTCTTATAATGAAAGCCGTATCATCAGGGTAGGTAATAACTGTGGTCTGACTAGACCAGCTGCAGTCATCCTACATGGAGTGCCCTTCTAGGGATGCGTGGTAATATTAATGGGGTGCGCCAGCGTATCAAAAAGAAAATATTACTCAAAATGTTTGACTAACTTTCTGAAAGGAAAGCAAAACAAAATATAATATGTCATAATAAAAAATAAAATACACATTTACACTGATATAATGCAGTTATAAATAGAAATGTATTGCACAATGTATTTAATAATTAATTTATAGGTTAAAAATTGAAATCCATTAATATTTATTATTGAATCCCCTGGGCTTGTCTTTCACAGCAAACTTCTTTGAAGGAAGGCTTTTTATTAGAAATAGACACACTAAGTTTATAAAATCATTTTTTTACTTATTACGTGCTCCACCCTTAGGCACTACACGGAAAGGGAGGAATGCCCTCGTGAACGCCTCTTTAAGAGAAACTGGCTCATATCCACGTTACGGTAAAGGAAGAGTTAGAAGCAAAACAAATTTAACTTATTTAAAAAGCTTATTTATTAAACAAAAGGTAAAGAGCAAAAAAAGATGCTATATGTTTGATATTATTAAAACAATTAGCGACTTTTCCCCCTTGGAGCAAATTACAAAAAAAACCTATTTACAAAAAAACCAATATTACATGGTTGGTAAGATTGTTAATAAATTGTAAGTCTCCCAGACGATGCAATACACTGGTGTGCAAAAATTAAGGACGAAGTCGAAATATTAGCATATCAGCTGAACGAAGAGGCAGAGCGGACAGAAAAACCAATCAGGAGATTAAGTAAGGTGATGTACGGTAGCACATGCGCAGATATGCAGGTAGACGTAATAGCAGTTAAAATCACACCGAGTTGCTGCCTCAGCGAGAAATGGTGAATAATCAATCTGTTAGACGACATCTGGATGCTTTTACCCGAGGTCGAATCACTGGGAAGTTGGAGGAAGGCCGCAGTGCGACAAGTGTGGCTGCAGAGTTCAGAATTGCTCACAGCATCGTTTCACGACTTTGGAGAGAATTTCAAACTACAGGAAAAGCTATCCGGCGATTTAGAAGTGGCCGCCCACGAGGAACCACACCCGCAGATGACCGGTATATTGCCTTACAGGCCAGAAGAAACAGGCGGCAGACAGCGGGAGAAAGCGCTAGACACACGACACAGGCGACTGGACGACCGATATCGCGTTTTACTGTGGCCAGAAGACAGCACGGTGGTGGTCTGTTTGCACGACGCCCTGTACGGTGTGTACCTCTAACGCCTGCCCATCGGAGAAGACGTTCTCTGTGGTGCCGGGAACACCGGAATTGGACAGACAATGAATGGGGACGAGTACTCTTTACAGATGAGAACAGATTTAGTCTGAGTTACGATTCTAGACACATACACATCTGAACACACCGGGGAACACGCAATAACCCCTTCAACATCATCAAAAGGGACTGTTTTGGAGGTCGCGGAGTTCTCGTTTGAGCAGAGATAACGCTTGGTAGACGGACCGACCTTCATATCTCCCAAGGAGGTTCGTCACCTGGGACTGCTATTGTAACGAGGTTCTTCTTCCTTACATGCGTCTTTTCACAAAGGCTGTGGGTCCTCAGTTCCTCTTCATGGGCGACAACGCTCCAACTCATCGCACAATTACTGTCGAAGAGCTGTTGGAGAGTGAAGATATTGAACACATGGATTGGTCGGAAAGGTCTCTGGATGTAAATCCCGTCAAGCATGTACGGAACTTACTTGGGAGACCCGTGTCAGCACGTAACTTATCGCCAGTAACAATTCCGAAACTGCGATTGGTGCTACAAGAGGAACGAGCAGCAGTGTCTCAACAGCTCATTAACAACCACATATCCAGCATGCACAAATGATGTGAAACCTGCCTAGCAGTCAGTGGAGATCATATCCCCTATTAAAGACCGGATGTTTCTTGCTGGACACCCATCACAGGGATGTTTCGGCCTTCAGTCGCATTGCGCTCCATGCTACTTTTTCAATAAAGCTTCTTTTTTTCCCTCTGATTTCTCTTTTAGTAAGTGTTGCTTACATTACTCATGTCCTTACGGTGAGAATGCTGGCCAGTCCATACGGGTGATATCCTCCGACTGAAGGCATTCGTTTACGATGTTTGCACGGTGAGGATGGGCGCTGTCATCCATAAACACAAATTGTGCGCCCATGGCGACCCGAAACAAACGTACATGTTGTTCCAGAATGACGTCCCGATAGATTTGGCTTGTCATGGTTCCAATTTGAACATGCAGGTCAGTTCTGGAATTCAGAATAATTCCACCCTAAACGAGCACTCCTGCACCACCGTAACGGTGTCGTTCAATGATGTTTTCTTGGTGGTAATGGGTACCTGAAGCTCTCCATATGAACGTCCGGCGAGAATCAGACTGCAAGCTAAACCTGGACTCGTCGGAAAACATCACACAAGCCCATTGTTGCGGTGTCCACAATGCATGCTCTCTACTCCAGGCTAACCGCAGGCGACAGTGAGTTGCAATAAGTGGAACGCATCTGACAGGTCTACGAGCATATAGATCAATCTGCCGTAAGCGTCTGTACACGGTCTACCTTGAAATTGTCGTACCAGCGACTGAAGAGAGCTGACGAGACAGGTCTGAGGCTGTGCTCCGTCTGTTTCTTTTGGCAGTAACTGCCAAATACCGATCCTCATTCGGCGTTGTAACTCTGGGGCGACCTGTGCTGTAACGTCTACTCACATTACCACCATCTTGGAATTGTTGCCGAAGCCTGGAGATGACACTCTGGGCAATTCCATGTTCGTCTGATACTTCCAGTTGGGTACGCCCACATTCCAGACGGCCGATAATTCTACCACGTAAAAAATCATCCAAATGCGTCCTTTGTGTCATAACCATTCGGTTATTGCACTGCAATGCTTATAAAGCGCCTCAATTTTACTTCTTTGCTTGTATTCCTTATATATCACTCTCTTACACTCTCGTCATTGTGACGTACTATCGGTGTCATCTGGTTACTTTCTGAAATTTGCATATGATTCTTGAAGATGTGCATAGTGATTTTACAGGTGATATGTTTATTTTAGAGTTCGATTTCCGCGTGTCTCCGAATTATCCTTAATTTATGGACATGAGTGTATAATATTGAAAGCTGGATTCCACAGTGTGGATCCACTACGTGAATCTTATTGACAGCAGCGAGCTTGTGTTTTGGTAATGGGCAGCTGATATTATTCTTAGATTTATTCTGTTGCTCACGTAATTTTCAAAGATGAATTAGATCTTTCTGAGGCATTCTGTGTCTCTTAGGGCATGCGGGATATCAAGCGACCAGAGATGTCGAATGCTTGGAATGCGTTCCGATGGTCGAAGCTTAGAAGTAGTGGTATGTAATATCCATTTGATTAATTCGTCAAATTTTTACTGTCTTCTAATAAATTATCTTTGAAATGTTATTAAGCAATGCATAATTTCTAACTTGAAAGGCTGTCACTCAAGTATTGACACTTATATAAATGGGAAATAATCTATTTACAATTCATATTTCATAAACCTTTTCCAGAGTAGGTAGAAAGCAGATGGGATCGTAGGAGACGGAATTTCTACAATCCATCCGCCTTTATGGATCTTTATTGTGCCTGAGAAATCCAACAACTTGGTCTTTGTAAAGATACTGAAGATTTTGTAGTAGCTTGCTAAAAATTTCTTAAAGTATTGTGATCTGCATTATTTTGGATATGGTATTGCCAATTCCTGTGTTCCTGTAGCTTAATTCGTAGACAGAATGTTAAAATCATGGCATATATTTTCCGCTTCGAAAGACATGTTATCAAACTTTGGTGAATTGATGTTATCGGTTAGCATGGAATTGCGGGTCTAAAAGGGAAACTGTCTTTGGAAAATGATGAGTCCAATACTGCAAGCTTCCCTTAACTCTTGTTGTCTGCGATTGAACTTGATTCTTGTTTGTACTGCAATTGGAAGTGAAGTTGCTTGTATGTTTTGTTCATCACTGTCTCGCGCTACATACCGTATGCGTTTTTGGTATGGGTACGAAAATTTTCTCAGCTTTGTTGCTCAGCTGTTACAAGCATTTGTTTATAAAAGGCCTTTCTTTCATTAGTTTCTGTAGAAGGGGTTGATGCAAATCATTTGGTGCCGCACATTTTAGTTTCGTTTTAAGGCTTTACACTTGCATTGCTGCGTTAAGGTCTTAATTCCACCAGGCTATGGCAGTTAACTTTCTAGGCTTTGTCCGCAAAAGGATGTTATGGCATATTTTGTAAATTTTGGCAAGAGTTATTGTGCAAGTTCCCTGTGGCTCCACTGTTTTTTGCATTTTAGGCATACTTCTTCGCTGAATGGACATTAATGGGTCCATTAGAGTTTTATTAACCTGAGAAGTTTAAAGCCTTTAGTTACGGATGCAATAGTCGTGCTTTGTATGCTGTAAATAATGTACTTACGCTCTGGTGGGATACTGTCTTCCAAGTTTTCAATTACTTTCTAGTTTTATATGATGTTATTAACTTTCAAAGTAGTCAGCGTCAAATCTGGCCAACCTCTGTCATTTACGTTTTCAGACACCAAGAGTGAACTTACTTTTCTCTGTGTAATCAGTACACTGTCGTAAATGTAATTTCCAAGTTCTTGTCATGCTAGCGATGCGTAATCGTATTCCCAAGAGCCTTATAATCTCTTGAAAGAATGTTAAGAGGGGTTAACATTCATCTTTGCATATTTTTTCTTTGTGCGATGGTGTTCGCTATATCTGTACTGGGATGAGAGTGTATGTAAAAATGATCTATAGATTTTCTAATTTTAATAGAAATGAGTAACTTTATAAAGTATTTCCCTCCGCCTTCTTAGCAGGCTTTCGTGGTATAATAGGAAGCATACTCGACGCGCATCGAGAGGTTCGAGTCCCGGCGAAGGCATTGCATATTTTTCACATCTCTTCCTTCAGAATAACCTAATGTCTCTACAACTTGTCGTGTTGATTTCGAAAGAAGTCCATAGTAAAATACAAAATTTCCTTGCCTGAAGAATCAGCTGAATGCTGAAACGTGGCCAGTGCTCTTTGCTGCTTTTATTTGTAACTGATAAATTATTCCTACACACCGATGCATTATTGGTGTGAAATATAATTGCAGTAATAAGGGCATGCTGCGTATTCAGTTCTGCAGTTGCCTTTTGGAAATGGATTCGTTATTAGTTGAAAGCTATTTTTTTTAAATAGACATTGCCCAAATATGATTATTTTCCTCATTTAAAATACTTCTATAGTTGGGAGTATATATTAGGACCAATTATTGGGAGGATATATGTCTCTCTCTCTCTCTCTATATATATATATATATAAATCGGGTATTTGCGATGGCAAGAAAAATACGTAGATACACAGTTAGATGTTATAGCAATTCCATATACATAATTTCAAAGCTTTACGGCTAATCGTTTTTAAGTTATTCCAGATACATAAATATATGCTACATACATACGTACGTACAGAGGTCACGAAAAAAATCTCTTTCGAATCCATTTAAAATCCATTTTACAATGCGTTTTGGAAATAAGTGTCTTTTATTATGTCCGTATATATAGATGCCATGCAAAACAATCTTCCAAATGGATTCGCAAGCAGTCAAAATGGATATCTCCGTTCAAATATCATACCCGAAGCTTTTCGTGATTACAATATTGCCTTTACTTTGAATAAGGAAGCAAAAGTGTTTTTGTCAAATTACTAAATGCCTATTTTCAGTCATGCTCCAACTCTAAAATCATACTTGATTTTAGAGTATTGATTCATATGCCAATTATCACTGATGCGTAATCATTCTTAAGCCTGAAATTAGAAACCAATGCAAAAGTGTTTACCTCAGAAATTGAAGAGTTTGATGCGTGGGCAATGAAAAGTTTAGCATTTACTAAATGTGCAGTACAGAGCAGCTAGAACGGGATAAAGGAATTATTAAATCATACGGTTAAAGAACATATTTAGAGTATTACTCAAAAACGTTCCTTAAACATTATGAAATGGATAACAGCTGTTTTGGATGTGATCGAATGAATCACGTATAATAGTAATCCCACAGCCTTTCTCCTAAAATAAATTTGAATAATGCGTTTTCTAAGCAGTTAATCTAAACTGATTCAAGCAGAATCAGAATAGAATGAATTATTTATTATTTAATTATTCAATTATTTAAACTATCTAGAATCAAAAATGGATAATCTTATGCAAATGAAGCGTGATTGAAGAGTTTCATTATTTAGTTCATGGTTGTAAGTGAATACCTAATGAAGTTACTTCAAGAAAGCCTTCCCCAATAAAACATGATTTCCTGATATTTATATATCAAATTATTATGCAATATTCTTGAAGTGCAATTAGCAGATATAAATTTGTAGTTTGCCTAACTAAATTATGAAATCAAGAATATTTATAATTCTCGTTATCTCAAAAGTATGTTTCTCATTTGCATCTATCAAAATACGCACTTACCGTTAAAGGAATCAAACATATACACTGAAAATTCTTTATTAGAAATAATTTGCATAAATTAATCTTGTATTTAGAATTTTGAATTTTACATCTCTAATATAATGGTAGTCGAGAATATGTGTTCTGATTTATTTTCAGATAGTTGTTTAATTTTTTTCTACAATAAAAGAAGGGCAATATTATGAAAAATTAATCATATGTTTTTCTGCTAAGATTTTATTTCAATAAGAATGTTGAAATAAATTATTTGCTACCAAGCTATTAACTACGGCTAAGAATAGAGAGAATTTGAGCAATATTCGAAAAGAATTTTCCAACTTATGATAGTTTAAGATATTTAAAAGTTTGAATTAGTGCTTTTCGCTTTCTTCTGTTAAGTTAATTAATAAATTCTACTTTAGTAAGTAACGTAAACCATTATCCCGATTCTACTGAAATTGATTGGTAAGTAGAAATGAAATAAAAGCAGTTAATGTGAAATAATGCTCTACAGTAATTCAGAACTTTCATATTTCACGCTTTTCATACATTTAACAGGAGTTATAAATTGAAACCTAAGATTTTTATTGTTATTTGTTTCTATATATAATTTAAATAAGAATCGATTTTAGCTTGAAAGATTTTTTAGAAAGTTTTTAAATCTGGACCTCCATTCACTACTTAAAAATTAAACAAATGTATATATTCCTCTGCCGAAGTTTTGTAAAATGTAGTTTTAATTAGAAAAATGTCTCCAACATAAATCCAACATGAACTTCAAATTACCATTCTTGCGCACAAACAGGTGATTTACAGATATTCAGCAGGCATTATTTAGTTAATTTGGATTCGGAAACATGTTGATTCCTTTTAAATGAATACGTATGTAAAGGTAAAAAAATAAATACTTCCAAAAATACCATTTTAAAAGCTAGAAACCTTTTAGCTTGAGCAAAATTGCCCCAAAATGAACAGTTAACATCTTACACAATAGCAATTTTTCGCTTACACTTCGCCACTAGAAGAGAGATAAGACGCTCAACGTAGTTCATTAGTCCAAATTTGGTTCTCGGTGAATGAATCAATTGATTATCTAGGATTTTCTTGCCTGAAAATGTTTACCATTGAATGCGAGCCAATTTTCTATAGAAAATTCTTCCTTAAAGTGCTTCTTTTAAAACAAACAGATAGCTCTAGAATGCTTTCCGATAAGAAATAACCTGACTCCGAACCTTGCGCGTCGTAACTGTCTTTTTTAATCAAGATATACATATTTTAAGATGTTTGAATTTGATTATAATTTGCAGAGAGAGATAGTTAAAAAGCAGTGTTTCTGTAATATGAGTTTTTATAAGGGATTTCTCCGCAACAGAACATTTCTTTGGGAATTACAAACTCTTATTTCTTTGCAGTAAGTGCACAAATGAAACATTAAAAAAAATAACCAGGAATGGAATTTCCCCCCTTCGAATTCAACTACCGCTGTGTTCACAAAAGTCTTTGCCGTTCTTATTTTTACAGTCGTTGGGTGTGGACATGTATTTGTACAAAAATGTTTTAAATGGCGAAAAGATTCGTTTTTGGCGCTTTTAAATTTAAAGAAATAAATTTCGTAAAAATTAAGAAATCTAAATTTTTATACGTTCTACCAGCCTCAGTATATATAGTTAGGAAACTTTTGTGCTCTTCATAAAAAATAAAACACAATCCATTTAAATCCCGTACGACAAAATGTAACCGAGATATTGGGTACTCAAATCGAGAATTATGTTCCGGTGCATACAAAGATTGAAAGTAAATTGTTTGCGCTTGTACTTAACTAAAAATAAAATATCATTTAGGAAAAGATATCTGGTGATAAGAGGTTACCAGGCGAATATTTTTAAGCCAAATATTGTGAAAAGTATTGATTAATATATAAGGTTTTTCAAAACGGGGATCAAACTCATGAAATCTGAATAAAATTCGTGTTTCAGAAAATAATGGCAGGCTTCAATATTGGCACAAAGGCAATTCGTAAAATTATTTGCATTAATAATAAATTTGTAAATTAATGAATTTTGACGAGTGCCAGATTTTGTTTCCAACGTAATAAAATTTCATTAGAATATAAATAACATACTTTTTGGGGGAAAACTTATAAATTACTACGGTGAAATTTCTTTGGGCAGTAATAAAATTATAAATTAAAAATTCTAATAAATAAAAAAGCACTAAATTGCATTTAAGGGGAAAAATTAATTTGCTAACCACTGAGTATAAATTAAATATGTTAAAAATCGAAAGTTTTGAAATTAAATATCTTCCTCAGTTTTAGACTTACGGAGCTCAAACGTCTAGACATTTATTTTTAATAAGAAGTAAAAAATGTTCCTAAATATAAATACAGGGACAGAAGGAATACATAAAAGTTAGATTCCGAAGTTTTTACCAAAATATTTCTTAATAAAAATGCCGAAACGTAAATGTATGAAGTATGGAAAACATTTTCGTTAATGGAAGTATGTATCTATAACCAATGGTTGCCAAAATAAGGATCGAGTGTGGACGTTTTGAGACACAGCATATGCTAATATACATAAAGAAAACAAAAATGCAAATTAGTCTTATAAAGATTTTCAGTATCTTCCATTTAATTAACGCAGTAAAGACTCAAAAATATTCGAGTTTATCTAACATTTCCGTTAGAAAAGAGGTTTTTCAAAAGCTAAGAAATATGCAGTTGTAGATAGGCCTAAAATTAGAAATATGCTTAACACTATTTGTCTTCTGTTTATATGCGAAGGAATATCATAGATGTAATTTAAATGCGAAAACATCAAATGATGTCGGTCCGAGAACTATGAATCGTTCATTCATCTTCTTATTGTAATCGTTTTCACATAAACAATGAAGCTGCAGCAGTTCGGTGAGACGCGCTTTCAGAAAGATACAGTATCGTTTAGTTAATGCCCAACTCATACGTCATTTTGCGTTTTGTGGATGTCCGAAGCTTGCATTGAAAGAGAGATTTTAAAAATGCAAAATTAAACTTCAGCTAATTCTTCAATCGTTTAATTTAAACTTGATAAAAATTTCATCTAAAGTGCCTAAGAGTTAAAGATGAAAAAAACGTATCGAAATAGATGTCGGGTCAGTTCTAAATCTATTTCAAGTCAACCAATTTTCAGTTGTTATCACATTCTTATCTCGCATTTTCAGGCATATCTTCATTATTGCTGCATATCAAAATTGTATCATATGTGTAGGGTGAAGCATCAGAATTTTTCATTTGAAAACAAATAACCGGTTTAAAGTAATAACGAATCTCACTTCCTGCAAAACATCGGTTAGGTTAGACTAACTGATTTAAAGCACACGGGGACTATCTGTTTAAGGGATATCTTCGTGGAGGATGTTTTTAAAAGGTATCTAGCTTGCATGGGAAAAACCACGAAAATTCCATCAGTTAGATCGTTCCCTGGTATATGATGATGATCCGTAGTCAGGCTATGAGTGCTCAATGATCTTACCTGCTCAGCAAGTGATGGGAGTTGCAGAATGCCGCATATGGCAAGACGGAAGCTGATGTGAATATGCCTAGATATTTTTTTCAAGTTGCTAAACACCTATAAACATGTTCTGTGTTTTAACGGTTCTCGAAAAATTGCCTTTCTAGCCTATGACTTATTGCAATGACAACTTATCAGCAGTAAGAATGTTGTATTCAAACAGTGAATATTCAATAAAATGCTTATTGTAAAATGAATCTGTAAATTAAGAATGGGAAAAATTCTAGGTATATAAGTCATTTACAGGAAACAACAAATGATCTCTTTACAGAAACAATCAGATTTATCGAAGCAGAAACGAGGAAAATCAAATATGCTCTTGCTGGGATTTGAGTCCGGATCTTCTGCTCGCTAAATATACGTATTAATCATTTACACTGAGAGAATACGCTCGAGGAAATGCAGTTATAGTTTCTGTTATCATCATTGCAATACAAATCGTTTAATTATGCGAAATTAAAGTAATAAAAAAACCAAACTTTTAGCCTACATTACTGAATATTAATCAAATGAGTAAGAGTAAATGTTCTGCAGAAAAAATAATAAAGTTTTTTTTTCTTTAGTGACTCTAATATATTCATATTATAGAAAATATATGCAGCATGTTTAGAAATATTTTGACCGACATAGAAAAAGTCCAAAAATTTTACTTTGTGCTAAGTAAACACTTGTCGTTAAGAATTATAATTTCGGTTTCATGTGAAAAAAGTGCATAAAATATAGCTTAATAAGTATTTAAAAATTCCGGACTAGTTGTTATGCAGTAATCTGACTTCAGTGAAGATCCAACTCTAGGCCATATGGTTTACAGAAGTAAACAACTCAATAATAGGAAGGAGGTATACTACAGTATAATAATACATGTGAAGAGAATAAAGAAAAAAAAGCTCTCTTTCTCTCTCTCTGTATATATTGAACAACTCAAAAGAGAGTTCAAAAAGATTTCTTAAAAGAGCATAAAAAACTAAGAGACGTCTTAAAAAACTAAAAAGAATAATAGAAATCCATAATAGAGAGGAGATGTAATACTACAATAATACAATCATTCTCTCTCTCTCTGTATATGTATATATATTGAACAACTCAAAAGAGAGTTCAAAAAGATTTCTTAAAAGAGTATAAAAAACTAAGAGACATATATATATGTATACACATATAATGCAAATAATACTGCAATAAGAATGCTAAAGTATAAAGCTGAGGGATACGTACTAATAATAGAAAGGAGATGTAATACTACAATAATGAAATATACAATATATATAAATTAATAACACATAGATAAAACTCAATAATAATGCAATAATAATAATTCTGAATAATTAAATAATAAATAAATTTGCAAAAGATGTCAAAACCCTGAGATCACTTGACAAGGTAAGAGAAAACAGGAGGTCAGCAAATGGAGAGATGCCTTAAACTCCTCTTAAATGTATTTTTGGAACTCGCATATAATCTGCAGCATAATGCATATGTTCTGCATTTTCCTACAGCTTCGCCGCAAGCATAAAGTCCACCGGTCACGATATTAAGAAGTAATTTCTAGAATTCCCATAGCAGTTACATTCTGAGTTAGTTTATAATCCATTTCAACGTGCTTATACCTAAACGGCCAAAGAACTATTGAGAAAAACCTCTTTATCCACTGGGTCTTTGATGAAGCTAAGTATTCAGCATTCCAGTCAACCACAGTTTCATCCCAATCAACATGCTTCTATTAAGACTTTGGAACAGCTAATATTAGATCATTACCACGATAAGTCGTTTTCTTAGTCTTGTCAGCCTTTTCATTACAGAAAATGTCACTTTAACCTTGAACGTAAGGAAACTGAATGGAGTGAATTACATCACATAGAAGAAACAGAGGGCTTTCGATTCGTTTGGATGAAAAGATGAGAGAGCTTGTTTTTTCATAAAAATAAAATTTCTAGTCGCCGGGAAAAAGATTGATACAAAATATTCAAAGACTCAAACGCCTTGACAATACAAAAAAAATACTGCTTTAAATAAAAAATATAAAATTTCAGCGTTTAAAATGCAAGAAAATTGAGCAATTTTTCTTACTTTTATTTTAGTCTTTAGGTCCTACAGAATTAGATCCGCTTATAGCTTATCCAGGCTTCTTTGCTAATCGATGTACTATGCTTTAAAAAATATGCAATTTTGTACAGACTCAACTGTATAATAATCAGTGGGTTTGCAATTAATGAAAATTGAAAACTAACATTCTTTTTCAGCCTTTGTCGAAGAGTGGAAGCTTTGAATAAACACTCCTTTGTACTATTTTGGCTGAAACTATTATGCAGATTGCAATGAACTTAGTAGAAGTGTAATAAATAAATTTTCGATCTAAGAGTCTCTTCGCAATTTGCCCTTTTGTTTCCTTCTGTGCTGGAGTAAGTGTACTACGAAGTTACAGTTCCCTATATTGGGAAGTTAATCATGCAACTCTACTTGCGTCACTTTTGTAGCCACCCAAGAAATAACATAATAGTCTGACAATTGTTAAAAAATGAGTGAAGGACGAAAAAATGTAAAATGAGAGATAAGAGAAGATTAGAACTCGTCATTAAAAAGGAGGAAGAGAAAGAAAAATAGAAATAGAGATGATGAGGCAAATTCAAAATAAAATGAAAATATGAAGAGCTGATGTTGAAGATTTCCTGTATAAAGCTTCGAGTGGCTATGAAGTGGAGTTAAAAGTAAAGGAAATAAGTGACCAGCGTTTAGTGCAAATTTTTTAGCTGTTGTAAAAATTATATCCGGTTGCTTGTGTTAGTATCATCAATCTGTATAACCTAAGAAAGAAGGGACTGTGTTTCATATGGTTCTGCGTTGCGGTTTTCTGAAGTGGAGCTCGAGTAACTGGGAACCTACCTACCTTTATGTGATTTATATATTATCGAACTACCTTTGCAATCTCTTAAACACTGGTGTGTGATGGAGTGATCTTATTTTCTGTAAATTAAACACAGACTGCACTTCATCGACAATATTTATTTTAATTCCGGATCAGATGGTTATGTCCTGCGGTCTGTAAAATCGAAAGCTCGATCAGTTGGAAACCTGTCGCTTTACGTAATTGCTGTCTTAACTGTCAAATCTCGGTATATGATGAATGATTCTAACATCTATAAGTTAAGGAGAGACTGAATTTTATAAAATATCTTGCTTTTTATTTTGCGTGTGATGGTCAAGCAATTTAGAATCCGCTCCTTCTTGCTTTGATTGATGTTACTACTGTTAAAGAACACAAGAATCACTATGCTAGTTCGTCAAATCTTAGCTGAAACCACTCAAGACATTCCTGTAACTAACCTGTACCCTCTTCTAGCTGAAATTTACAAATCCTAAGCAATGTTAATATTTCTTACCGGATAATTGTTTTACATGTGTTCAAATTACAAAATGTGTCTTTACTTAACTGCACAAACAGTAATCCAGTGTTAAATTTACTATCAGCAGTATGCGATTACCCATTACTTAAGATTTTAACATACTTGATACAGGTATAGTTGCTGCTATGTATTTAAAGAATTTGAGATAACATTAGGATGATTAATCTGAATTCTTTCTAAATAGAGTGAATAAGCTAGGAAAAATATAAAAGTAATCGCTTGAATCATGAGTTTTTGAATTTTTTATATCTCTAACCTCCGAAAAGTTTAAGATTGAAAATATATTATTCTTTTGAACTTGAGTTAGTAATTAGTGGAGGTAACTTAGAATTTTACTATCGTATTGAACAAGGTTATTGTTTTTCTATATATGAGCACAAAATATTCTTCATTGTTGAAAATTCTGTTGGTTTCAGCTCGAGCTCTGCTGAAAGGTATATTCAATGAAGACGTCTCATTTCGGAATTCGGAAAATTTTGTTTAGTACTCTGTTTAAACTTCACACTCTGAAACAGTCCTCCTCTTACAAAAATACAAAGGCAATGATATATGTATACAGCAATTTAAAGATGAGATTGTTATATTTAATTCTAACCGCTAATAAGAAAATTTCATTCTCAAAGGCTATGCACAAAATAGATTTATTTTATTCACATTTAATTAACGCGAGCAATGACATGAATTAATATTTTCAATATGCCAACAAATATGCTGCGAATAAAATTAATTATAATCACTTGGCGGCGTTTTTTTAAATCAAAACACTCTAGCCAACTTTTTGAAAAATTAAATCTTAATTTTTGTGGAAGCTAGTCTTTTATAATATCAAATTTAGCTAAAATGTTTTATCATTATACACTTTCTATCACTTTTCTTGTTGAACTTCGTTATGTTACTTTGCCTGGACATTTGTCATCACATACCGTGAGTAAAGCCGGCAATTCTTAAGGCATATGATCTTTAATCCATTATCCATGCAACCTGGCAAATTAACAAATCTAAGTGGTTGGCATGGTTTAAGATCTTTAATTTATCTTTCAAATGAAAACTGTAGGTTGCTTAATGTGGGATATAAAACAATACACTCACTTTTTAAGAATGTATACTTTTGATTTCCAATAATATCTTTAATTTATGTCACTTTTATATAAATAATTCATGCTCATTGTAACATGTCCATTATAACATTATAACAGTAATTTTTACAAAATTTTTCACTCTTATTGAAAGATGTAAGATATATCTAGCGTCAAACATTATTCATCTTTATACAAAATAATCGTCTACTTGTCGCCTAAAAACAAGTTATTAATTCAGTAAATGTCTAAAAAATAAAATATTTGCTTAGAAACTGATCAAAATATAACTTATTGTAGGTGGTGTTTAAAACAAAGTGAGAAATCCATAAAATTGTTTTAGTTAGTAAAAGCGTACAAGTCAAATTTTGCGTTTAAAGTTATTCTCTAAAAGGAAACAAAAGGGTCTAAGCACAGTCAAATTATTACAATCGTATGTAATCCTTAAGATAAAAAGAGATATTAGCTCCAAGAAAGGTAAACTGAGTTTAACTTCATTTTTCTAACACGCTAAATAACAATATTTAGTTTTTAACAGTATGGAAAAGAACTGTTTTTGCTTGCAATATACTTTTAATAGTTTATTACGGCATAGAAATCTGCAGCAAGATTTTAAAATCCTGTAAACAGGAGAAAACTAGGATAACTTAAAAAGTCAATATAAGAATCAGGCTAAGAAGCTAACAGAATAAACACCCAGGTATAACGAAATTATTAGATCCGAAAGAGGAAATATTTCAAAAATATTATGGTTGTTAGTAATTGCAAAAACAGCAACATATTGACAATAATTTAATTATTAATATTGAATGTGATAAAAATTATTTATTTACTTATTTATTTTATACAGACCTACACCATGGAGCCGGTTTCGGACAGTCTGAGTTGAAACCGTCCTACCAGTAGCCGAGCGAAGGTGTTGTTGGAGAAGAGTAGCATTCATATTTCGGTGTCTTCGAGCCGTTAACACTAAATAACGATCTTCATTGGGCGTTGTTGCCCGTCTACGACCTTGCCCTGGTCTTCGGCCTACACTTCCAGTTTCCAAAAAACGGTTCCAGATCCTGGAAATCACACTTTGTGACACTCCAATGGTTTGCGCTACTTCGGCTTGAGTTTGGCCCCCTTCTAACCTACCAACAACTCTCCAAGCTTCTGAATCGGTTAAATGACTTCGCTGAGACATCGTACTCATCGAAACAAAGCAGTCACTGAATGCCGATCATCCTTGTCTTCATTGTCTTTCATCCAGTTTAAAGTCAAATTTCATTCGCTGCCACTGAAGCGACGTTTTGGACGTCGAACTCAAAATTAGCATACTCCACAGTTTGAAAATCAGAAAAATTTGCATTTGTGATTCTCTTCTTCCATTTTCGGCAAAAAAAAATTCCCTTATATCTTTATTTTATATAAAACTTATAATATCCTTTAATTGTTTTGAGCAGTGTATATAGAATCTGAAGTTAAAATTAATGAAAATAACAGAATAGCAGAGGTTGACGAAAAATCGTTTTAGGAGAACAAAGAGTAACGTTGAACATCTTTTTCCTCCACAGTGGGTTTTCGCCAAAAAAAAAAAAAAAAAAAAACCCTTGTGGCTCGTATTGTAGAGAAACAAAAGAATGTTTTCTTGTGGCCGTTTCGGATCGCTCAGTTAAATAAATACGTGACGCGATTGAAAAAAAATGTCCCAGAAGGTAGTGCAGTTTTTTTATATCTGGAAAGCATACAAAACCGAGGATTTCAAAGAAACATTGTATGATCATTTCACAGTTAATCACAGATACAATTTCGTAGACCCAAATACTGAATATCATCCGCAAACAGTTGAAAGATTGTGGGGCAGTTCAAAATGGCGTAATAAACGCCAAAGTGACATCACGCCACCAACTTGAGTTATACTTCAATAGCAGCTTAATTATTTAATTTCATTTATCGCTGATTAAGTCACATCATGCCATTTTTATTTATCTTCCTTCTGTTAGCGCCATCAAAAGTCAAAAGGTTCAGTATTACTGGTTCTAAGCGAAAACATCGTGGGCAAATACATTGCAATAAAAACAATGCAAGACGAAAACGTCAATTAAATTGCGTTTTTATTTAGTTTATTCATGATGTAAGATTTATGTCGATAACTTACTGAGAAATAGAGGAATTCTTGAAAGTTAGAAAATAAAAGTAACCAGTAATCATAATGATTGCAATTATCCACATAGAAGACACGATATATCTAAAAATATCAAACTTACTTCTCTATGAATGTATTGAACGTGTCTGATAAAATCAGACAGGAAACGAATAAGGGATTTCAAAATATTCACAAAATAAAATAACTCGTCTTGACATCATATTTTTAGAAAAGTACATCATCTATATTAAAATGAGCGATAAAATAATAAAAGTATAATAATAAAAAAATCCTAAGATCCTCTAAAGACACTTTATCAAACATGAAAGGCAATAAAACGCGAAAGCTATGCTTTTAGATAAAAGAAAAGAATTGTTAAAGCTACAAATTTTTTGAATGAAATATGCGATAAAAAAGATATTTTTCTCCTTGTGCTATGCATGACTGCTATTTCCATATTTATTATTGGGTATATGTTTTATTGCATATTTATTCAGGTTGAATGAAATATTGGCAATGGGAAAAAATTCACCTTTAATGAATTATCTGGATTTCCCGCCGACCTCCTTTGCGCAATAAATTCGAAGCCGTGTCATTATCTCAGTTGAATAATAATTTTATAGTCTACTAGCCGCTGCGCGGCCAGCCTTCGTCTGGCTTTTAAGTGTACCGGAAAAATGCCTAAAGAGAACACCAAACATTAAATTTGAAAACTGCGCAGAATTTTACTCTGCAGAACAATTTTATCGAAAAAGAAACAAACAACAACGGAAAAAAATTCAGTTAAAAATGCATTACATATAAAAAGCATACAATGAAATAAGCAATATCCCTTAATACAAATATTAATTATCCTAATAAATAAATTAACCAACTTCCCGCTGCCTTCTCTAGACAAACGTCCAGTATCCAAGAGAAACATTAAATTTAAAAACTGCACAGAATTATCGCCCTCATTTTTCCGGTTGGCAATAGTGCTGATATCAGCAACAATGGCTGCGTGCCATTGTTGTTCATATAATGAGAGAAAATCATCAATTTGATACTATTTCATTAAAAAAAAAATCATTCGAATTTTGAAAAATCGATGTGCACTGGCTCTTGTCTAGATGCATCCTGTGTACCAGATTTCATAGGCCTGGGTCTATTAGCTTACGCGCAGTACGAACGAAAGACACCTACACACACAGAAAGACTCGTCCTTTTAAATATAGATATATAAATTAATTAAACAATTTACCTTTGCAAAAAGAAACAATCTTTCAATTTCTTAAACTGTTCAATAGAGTGAAATCTCGCTTTGCTATAGCCCATTATGTCTTAAAATGACGCGATTTCGTCAGAAAACATAAAATTAAAAAAAAAAAAATATAATTCGAATTTCGAAAAACTCGCTTCGAGGTGCACTGGCTCATGCAAAAAAATCATGCAAAACTTTTCAATATCTTACAAACAGTGAAATAAGCAAAAAATAACATGAAAGAAACTCAAAAAACAAAACATTTCGCGCAGAATTTTACTCTGCAGAACAACTTTATCAAAAAAGAAATCAATAAAAATGTATTATATATATAAAAAATGACAATGAAATATGCAGTATCCCTTAATACAAATATTACTTATCCTAATAAATAAATTAACCAACTTCCCTTTGCAAAATCTTAAGAACTCAAATGGTATAAACAGATTAAGAACTTAAACAGATTAAAAAATATCATGCAAAACTTTTTTATAATTAAAATTATATATAATTAAAACATAATATTACAATGAAATAAGCAATATCCCTTGATACAAATGTTAATTATCCTAATAAAGTAATTAAACAATTTACCGTTGCAAAAAGAAACAACTTTTTAATTTCTTAAACTTTTCAGTCTCTTAAAAACAGTAACATAAGAAATACGATGAAAAATTGTTGCCAAACCGAAATTTTTAAAAGAATGAAACTATTCAAAATGATGCAATTTCATCAAAAATCTATCAACAACAATAAGAAAGGAAAATTGTTGCCAAAACTACATTTTAAAATATCTGAGATGTGAGAAGTGTATTCGGAAGCTTCATTTAAAAAATTTTAAAAAAATACAAAATATTATTATTTTTCCAAAATTCTTTTTTTAAAAGGAGTCGAAAGGATTAAAGTTCAACGTGTCCAAAAATCAAAGGAAAATAAACAGCACATTTTTTAAAATAAGTTTTTTTTAAAAAAATTCCGCTGAAAAGGTGTTAAGCTCACCTTCCTAAATAAATTCGTATTTAATCGATTTATTGAAATACGAAATTTATTTTAAGTTCGTAAAATAGCTAAGTGTCTACGCTTCACGACGATGTAAAAATGAAATGTATAGAGTGAAATCTCGCTTTCCTGTAGCCCATTATGTCTCAAAATGACGCGATTTGGTCACAAAACATAAAATAAAAAAAATTCGAATTCGAATTTCGAAAAAATCCCTTCGAGGTGCACTGGCTCTTGTGTAGATTACACTTATGTACCAAATTTCGTGGCCCTTCTATTAGCT
>KK119734.1:189816-215439 GCA_000611955.2 Stegodyphus mimosarum | reverse complement strand
AACGAAAGACCCACCCACACACACACACACACACACACACACACACAGACTCTTTGTTTTATTATATGTAGAGAAGACTATTATGACCTAGAATTTAAATCACATCTACAAACAAAAATTATCCGTCAAGTCAAATCCTTTGAAGTATGTCTTCAAAGATTAGTTAATAAAATTCGGCAATATAATATCTCTTTAACATCATATCTCTTTTATCATATTTTATAACTCTCGAACAACAGTTAGTCTCTGTACCAATCTAATAAGAAATGTTGTCATTAATATAAAATTTCTCTCTTTTCGCATTAAAGCAACCTTTCTTAAAAAATCTAAATAACAAAAGTATAACATTTTAAAGAATACTAAAAAGAGAAAAGGCTTCATTTTTCAAATAGAAGCAATTAATTTCGAATCTGAACTTTTGTTTGTTAGAGCATATCCTTTAAAAGACATTTTGTGCTTGAAATGCTGCTAAATTTTCTAAAACGGCCAAAAAAATTAATCTCGATATTTTAGGGCTTAAAAATGATGGTCCAAGCAGCAGACGCTGATAATATATTCTGCTTCCTGTCTAAGGAAAATTCTCAAAAGCATAATATTAACTCTACATTAAAACACTCTTTTAAATAAAGATAGTAATTTACCACACAGAAAGTAACAAAATGTTACAATCAAATTAATTACCAATATTTTTGAAAATCATCTAAATCTTTAAATAACTTGTCATTATTATAGCAACTGCTAAACTATAGGTTAAATAAAAAATTAATTAAATTAATACATTTATTTGCGGTCATTTAACTGATGTTGTTTCGGCCACTAGAATCGTCTGCCTGTCTGTGAGATCATTTCGCAACGCGCAGTTCGCATTTTTGTTTTTGCATTCTTGCAAACGCTAACTGTAACTTTCACGCTTTACGTTTTTGCTGTGTTGTGTTCTAATGTTGAAATCGCAAAAATAAAAGTAAACAATCCACTCGCATCGATATATTCTTATCTTTATTATTTATTTTATGTTTATTATCTTAAATTTTTAAGATTATTAAATTTAAGATTATTTATTTAAATTTAAGATATCGCTACGTAACATAATTTGGTCATCATTCGCCGGAGCTTCGAGAAAAAGGTGCGAATAAGAATTCTACGTCTTCATGATATTGCTGATAATACACTTTCGGTTTAGAATTCTCAAGAGTTACTCAATGGATACAGTGTACGAGGTGAGTGAAAACTTTAACGCATTTTAATTGCATTTGACATTATTTTATTGCTGTTTTCTTGTGATTAAAGTATTAGCAAAATCGACAATTTAGAATATTTTCAAAATGTCAGACATAGAGAGGAGACGTAAGAGAGTTTTGAAAACACAGTTAACGAAATTCATCGAGAAAACAGCTTATGATAACTTAGATAATGCTGAAGCTGAATTAATCTTAGAAAAATCTAAAACCTTTAAGGAAGATTTCAAATCTCTGTTTAGCGAAATTTATACAAATTGTGATGATGATAAAATAGACACTTTCGTTGAGTAAGAACAGCCGATCTTAGAGAAAATTGAGGAGGTTCAGTTAAAAATTATTCGTAAGTTAAAAATCAACAAGGTCGTAAATGCAAATGGCGACAAACTTGTCGTACCTGAATCAATCTCTGAAAGTTTAAAGTTACCAAAATTATCTTTACCCACATTTAGTGGAAATCTAACAGAATGGATAACATTTAAAGATTTAATTAACTCTAGTGTTCGCAACAATTCAAATCTTTCTGAAGCTCAAAAATTACAATATTTAAAGAGTTCCTTGAAACATTATGCTTATCGCATCATTCAGTCAATTCCCATAGCTGATCAAAATTTCAGTATTGCTTGAAATTTACTAGAAAAGAAATTTTCTAATAAAAGAGAAAAGATATTTACTGTTATTAAAAGAATGCTTAACATTTCACAAGTACAGATGGAATTTGCATCCTCGATATTAAATTTAGTAGATAATGTAAACGAAATAACTGGCTCATTGGAAATATTAGATCAAAGGATAGATAAATAATTTTAGTGATACTTTGTTGATGTATATTATTTTGCAAAAGCTTGATGTTTCGACAAAGTTGTGATGGGAGCGTCAATTAAAAAAAGACGAAATACTCGAGTTGAATGACTTGATAGAGTTTTTGAAGAATTATGCTAGAACATTGCAGAACGATAAACCTTTAATTAGTAAAACGTATAAATCAGAAAAACCAGTGTATAATAAGGTTACTTCTCTGATTACTATTTCTACTTGCTTATTCTGTAAAGAAAATAATTTTTTACAAAAGTGTACTAATTTTTTCAACTTACCGGTGCAAAAACGAATAGAGTTTGTTAAGACTAAAAAACGTTGTTTCAATTGCTCGTCTAATGTCCATAAAGTTAAAATGTGTAATAGTGCAAATACTTGCAAACATTGTTTGAAGCATCATCATAGCATTCTGCATTTAGAAAATAATTTCAAACCAAAAAACGCATCTAATTTCCCTTCACTGGAAACACAAGAGTTTGTTCCGAAATCGAAAATAAAAACAGAAAACTACTTGAGTGATGTTTCTCCAACTGTTTGGGCAAACAACTATGAAGATCACCATTTTGGAGCTCATGCTAATGGTAAACGTAATCATGTCCTTTTGTGTACTGCTTTAATTAAGGTTCAAAACTAAAAAAATGAATTCATAAGTTGTAGATGTTTACTAGATTCCGGTAGTAAAAAATCATTCATTCGTCGGGAAACAGCTATCAGTTTAGGATTGAGCATAAAGGATTCGAAGACAATTGTGTCATGCTTAGGTACTTTCAATACAAATACTACTGGAGAGGTTGACCTAATTGTTTACACCTCATTTTAGTACTAGTTATAGAATTTCTACGTCCGCTTACGTAATAGACAAAATCACAGGAAACATTCCAAGTGTAAAATTACCCTTGAATTTATGCGAAAACTTCCAAGATTTAACTTTAGCATATCCTACATTTCATGAATCGGGAGAAATTGATATTTTGCTGCGAGTTAACGTATTCCTTACTTTAATCAATGGAGAGATAATAAAAGGCAAAAATCTTCCATTTGCTATTTGTTCTAAGTTAGGATGAGTAATTGCTGGAATTTCGAAATACACATTTCGAATTCCGAACCGTGAGCAAGTTTCAGTCAATACGCTAAACGTAAACACGGTGGAATTAGTTAAATCATTTTAAGATTTGAAACAAATTCCCACATCGAAACCTTTAACTAAAGAGGAAAGATTGTGTGAAAACCATTTTGTGGAAAATCCCGTCCCTAATGAAAATGGTCGTTACTCAGTAAAATTGCCATTCAAGCCTAAAAGAAATGAGTTAAATAATTTCAGACAATTAGCCTTTCACAAAATTCTTAGTTTTTAACAAAAACTAATAAAATCCCCAGAAGTATGTCAACAATATAAAGACTTCATGTCCGAATATTTGTCACTTGGACACATGGAAGAATTATCCGATGATAATCTAGATAAAGTAAATTTTGATTATTATATACCTCATCATCACCTGCTAAAGGAATCGAGTCTTACTACAAAACTAAGCGTCGTTTTCAATGCTAGCGGCAAAACTACTTCAGGGATATTGCTTAATGACCCGTTTATGAATGGTCCCAAGGTTGTCTACACGACTTATTTACTATTCTTTAGAGGTTTAAATAGCCATTACTAGCGACTTATTGAAAATTTATCGACAAGTTCAAATTCATGATGAAGATCGCGATTATCAAAACATATTGTGGAGAGATGATCGATCGAAGCTGATTAAAACTTACAGGTTGTGCACAGTTACGCACGGCATTACTCAGCTTCATACTTGGCTACTCGCGTAGTCAAACAACTAACAATTGACGAAGGAGCTAAATTCCCAAAGGCAGCTAGGATAAGATTTTATAATTGTTATATTGATGATGTCCTATTTCGTTCAGACATGATAGATAACGCGGTAGCGTTAATTTCACAACTGTGTGAACTTTTACAAAGAGGTGGCTTTCAATTACATAAATGTTGTACAATGACCACTCGATTTTAAAAACTGCATTGAATGCTCAGAACGCTAATTCTTCATGTACAGTGGTTGATACTAAATCAATAAAATTATTGCATTTGGAGTGGTATCCAACGCAAGACGAATTTACTTGTCACTTTGAAAATCTTGAGAACAGAGAGCATTCTACTAACAGAATGATTTTGTCTTCTATTTCGAAAATCTTTCATCCACTTGGTTGGTTGGCACCTCTTATAGTTGTAGCAAAAATCTTGCTTCAAGATATATGGAAATTACAAATCTTGTGGGATGATCCCTTGCCAGATGAAATCAATCAAATATGGAAAATCTATTATGAATAATCTATTATGAATAATGATAATGAAGATATCGCAAATCTTGAATGCATTCGCATTTCTAGAAGAGTGTTATTGCCCAAAGCTACAAATGTAGAATTTGATTGTTTCTGTGACGCATCAGAGAAAGCTTACGCCGCAATGATTTATTAAAGTCTTCAAATAATTTTTCGATTTCGGTGCAGCTACTAACATCAAAGACTCTTGTAGCTCCCCTGAAAGTAATTTCTATTCCTCGTTTAGAATCGTGTCGTTTAGAACTCTGCTCTGACGTTCTGTTAGTGCATTTGGTTCAAGCTGTGAGAATTCTTTGCAAATTCATGTTGACAATATTTATGCATGGAGTGATTCAACGATAGTTTTGTCATGGATACAATCAGAACCCACACGCTGGCAAACCTTCGTAGCACACCGCTTTTCAGAAATTCAGTGAGTCTTACCATCACCGCATTCGAATCACATAAAAGAGAAAAAAAATCCAGCTGATTGCTCATCAAGAGGTCTTTTGCTTTCAGAACGCTCTACTCATGACTTATGGTGGACAAGCCCTCAGTGGCTTAATTCAAATAATATTCAGTTCTCTATCAACTTAAGCATTTTCAGAAGATTCTTTAAAGGAACAACGTAAAAATATTTCTTGTTAAATTGGAACAGTTGGTCCGCAAATTCCAGTCCTTAATGAATTTTCATCATTCCTTAAACTTAAAATAATCATCGCATGGTGTTTTCGGTTTACGAATAATTAAGCTAAATCTACCGCAACAAGGATTAAGGGTTATCTTAAAACCGAAGAACTGCAACACGCTAGAAATGCAGTTGTTAGAGTAGTTCAAAGGGATGAGTGTTTGAATAAATATAATCTTCTGAAGGAGACCAAACCATTAAACTCAAATAGTAAGATCTTATCTTTGAACCTCTTTATCGATAACAATGGACTTATACACGTCGGAGGAAGATTAAGAACATCCAACATCGCGCAGGACAGAAAATATCCTATTTTCTTACCCAAGAAACATCATATAACCCAGATTATAGCGAATCATTTTCATGAATTCCATCTTCATGCTAGACCCTCGCTACAATGAAAATTAGGAAGAGTGCTGGAAATTTTTCATAGCTCAGATAATATTTTTCGTATCGGGAAGCTCAAAACTGCTAATGGAGTTTTCAAAGGGCCAATTCACAAACTTAGTGTTTTGCCTATCAGTGATTAAGTTTTTATTTTCCTCGTAAAGCATTATAACTTTATACTTTGCTTAAATATAATTAAATTCCTGAATTGTATCAAGGCTTCTATGCATCTGTTTTGAGAACAATTTAGTTTCATTTCATAATTTCATATTATGTTGTCTTGTGCATATTTCAATGACATTGTTTTTGCATAATTTAATATTGTTTCAATTTGTTATAATAATTTTATTTTGTAAAGGGTATTTAGATTTGGAACGATATTTCATCCGCCGGGCGGAATTTTTCGGCCACTAGTCTCGGTCTGCCTGTTTGTGAGATTATATCGCAACGCGCAGTTCGCATTTTTGTTTTTGCATTCTCGTAAACGCTAACTGTAACAATAACGCTTTAAAGTACGTACCTTTTTCAGATATTCATTTGGAATCTTTTTTCCGCGCAGAAGTAATGACAAATGGTTTTCCCCTTTCCGATTAATAATTTTCCTTAATTTGCACTTAGAAATTTTAATACCATACATTTCACAAAGTTTTTTTTTTATTATGGAGTAGGAATATCTACAAATTCTTTAGAAAAAAGGAAGTTACATTTTAGAAATCCTCTAGAAATAATTGTTGTCTGTGACAGAGAAAGAAGGAGTTAAGAAGAATATAATACTATAATGTATCAATAAGAAATAAGTATGAATAATTATCAGCAATTAGGTTATAAGGTATTTTCTTCCTCTTTGCAGCATGCCTTTGTGTTGTAACGTTGGCACGTTCGAAGCGTATTCGAGAGGTCTAGGGTTCGAGTTCCGCGAATGGCACTGCTTATTTTTTCTCTCTTCAGCATCAAAAACCTTATTAAACTATAAGTGTTGCCCGAACAAAAAGGTGGTGGTCGATAACCACATCTTGTCACCATCAGAATTTCGAAATTGGGTCCCCTTAAATACTCTGTCGCGCTTTAAAAGGGGGATAGGATGAAAGGGGATAATTTCGTGGTGTAATTGGAAGCATAGTCGATGCACACTCGAGAAATCCAGGGTTCGAGTCCCGGCGAGGCACTGCAAATTTTTTCCCCCCCCTTAAAAAAAAAAAAAAAAAAAAAAAAAAAAAAAAACCTAATGACACTACAAGTTGATTTGACGAATTTCTAAAATTGGTCCATACAAACCAATAAACTCTGAAATAAATGTCCCATAGAAACCAGAATTTTATGGGCACCCATAGAATTCTATGAGGTTTTGCAGAATGTTACTGCTTTCTATTAGTTTCTACTGATTTTACTTACTGGTATGAAAAGGTCTTATAAAAATCAGTAAATCTTTCTTGTGGTTCCCATTGATAGCTGTGGTTTTTCTTGCTGGTATCAATTGATACCCATACAAACAACGTCAATATCAAGAGAACTTTCTACTGGTTTGAATTGCCGTATATTGATTGGTGTTTACTGCTTTTCTTATTGGTATTAATAAAATTACATTAATATCAATAAAATCAAAATAGATGTCACTATTCCTTTTGATTTGTTTGTATGAGTTCATACCAATTTTCTAACGATATTAGTCTCGAAACGGCATTAAGCGTCGAATCACTATAAACTGTTGCATCACTTTTGAAATTGTTGCCACCAAATATTACCATCCTGTGTCATATTTAAATAAATTAAATAATGAAGAATCTATATGAATGTATCGATAGGTATGTTTTTCGCATTGTGAAAAAACAACGATACTTAGAACCATAAAATTTTGAACAACGTAGTCATCTACCCGAATATGGGAACCTGGAAGCCCGAATTTCCAATTTCGAATTTTTTTATTACCTATTTCTTATGTTTTAAGCTTTAACAAATTTTTGATTTAAGAAACTCGACAATTTCAAAGCGAGAAGTGGCAAACACTGTGCGGAATAAATATTTTTATCTCCAGCTTGCGAGACTGTCTATCGCAAATTCTAAAGATCCATTGTTTTTAAATATTTTTAGTCCAAAGAGGCATTATCCAAAATGCTCTAGAAACGTGAATGTATCTGTAAATGAAAAAAAACCTTTTGGCTTAATATAAAATCTGAAAACTTTCAAATATTTTAGAAAAATAGTTTTTATTTTTTATTTATTTATCTGTAACTATCGAATTTAATGTTATTTCAGTTTTGTAACCAATAGGAACTTTTAAAATAAAAAACCATACAGTGGATTCCCTGAT
This sequence comes from Stegodyphus mimosarum, assembly GCA_000611955.2. Taxonomy (NCBI): domain Eukaryota; kingdom Metazoa; phylum Arthropoda; class Arachnida; order Araneae; family Eresidae; genus Stegodyphus; species Stegodyphus mimosarum. The sequence continues at coordinate 207,680 of KK119734.1, read as the reverse complement.
CTCGACCAATCCCTAAAACGATAACCTTAGAAAGCGATCAGCATTTCTAAGAATTTAAATAGACATGAACATTAAATATGACTTTTTTAAGACGATCAGAGTAACCTGAAAACACAGATGGTCGTCTTAGAGAAAGTTCACTATATATGTTAGCTTCCTTGTCTATTTTGTATGAACTATTGTTGAAAAAACAAATAATAATGGATCGGGTTGCTACCACCCATATTCCTCCCCAAGGCATTAACTTGCCTATTTAAACCTTCTAGACGAGCGGTTACTTTATCCACTGGTTCCTGGACATAAACAGCTCTGACTGCGTTGCTTGCTAAGCTGCCTGAATTTCAGCCTAAAGTGTATTTTAGATCCTTGACATCCTCCATTCGCAGGTCTTTCTGTACCACAGGATCCTTAATGCCATCGACGGAATACTGTAGAGACAGCATTTCCCTTGTTTCTTTTGGGCAGTCCAAAGAGGCGAGCTGAGACAGCCTTTCAAAATACGTGGCGATTTCCTTGATTGTTTCCATGGGCCTCTGCTGGCGAAATTTTAACTGAAGCCTTCTATAGTCTATTAAACATTTCTCGCCAAGCGCAGCCCCAACGCTTCGGATAGATCTTTTCAATTCAATTTTTTCAAGTCAATTCTCTGGTTTTCGGGATGAGATTGAAGGATATCTGCTGCATCTGCTTTAAAAAAAAACAGTGTAATGGCAGGCCTTAGTTTCGAATCTAATTCATTTGCTTTTAACTATTGAGAAGTCTTGTACACTTGCCGGAAAGTCTTCTCATCATACGTAGATAAGTTTAGAGAGGGACGAGAAAAAAATTAGTGGGAATTTAAAGCCGTCAGAAATTGCTTCGAATCATCACTATTGATTTCTTCAAGCTGTCACATCCGCGGCGACTGCAACAGAAACTCTTGTCATCGATTTGTTGTTCTAAAGCAGTTTCTACGAGTTGTTGTTGAACAGCAAAATGTCTTTCTCCAATTTGCTGTTGGACAGCATAAGTACGTTCTCCGATTTGCTGTTCTGCAGCAGAAACAATTTCTTTAGTATTCCCAACTTTATTTTCATTCGCCGCTTTTCTGCCTTCCAAAGCTTCAAATTTATTATCTATTATGGCAGTAATTCATCTTATCATTTTAACTTGACCTGCTTTAATCTTTTTCTGAACAGACTTGACGATATCTTCCATCTTTTCTTTGCCCGCTTTGATCTCTTTTTGAAGTGACGTGGCGGTCCCTTCCATTTTTCCCTCGGTCCGTTTCAATCTTTTCTTCAACTGCTTTCATCGCTTCCTTTAACGCAATTGACGGTCTCTTCCATCTTTCTTGGCCCGCTTTTGTCTCTTCGTTAAATGCAAGAAAGGCTGTCTGTAGTTGTCTTAGTTCTTTTCTGTCGCTCTTGTCATGGCATTCAGTCACACTTCTGACATCTAAAATTGTTACATGAGCAAGGGTTCGTAATAGTATGGACGCACACGGAATCAATATTAGCTTAATGAATTTTTAGGAGAGAGAGAAAGAAAAAAAAAATTTTACTGTTCTTCTGGAGCCTTTTACGCAGATATACTCATGTAGCTATTCTCGGTATGACACAGCAAAATCAGTAATTTCTATTTCCAACTACTGAGAACACTGAACACAACGCAGGGCAAAAGACATCTAAAACTCAAAGCTCTCCAGGATACTTCTCGATACTCTGGAATAAACAGAAAATCTCTCCGGTCTCATATAGTTTTTCTCCGTTCCATCAGGAAATTTCCGATTTCTCAAAGTTCTAAGAGGGCGTACACATTTAAGGTGACTTATGGTTGGAAACAGATACAGGTTACGCTGGGACCGGACCAGTTCAGTTACACAGAGCAAGTACGAAGAGTTAGTTTCACAGTACTACAGATCGTACTTGGGCGCAAAAGCGTAAAATTGCAAGAATTCTCCGGAAGTTCAACTTTTAAGTTAGTTTCTCTCATATCAATTAAAATTAAATCCATGGTTCAGTTCTTAAAGATACTATTTCTGACTTCAATTCTTGGGAAATTTATAGCATAGCTTCTCAGTGTGGTTCGAGATATATAGGCCAAACCAAAAGTGCGTTAAGGTTTCGCGTTAAAGTCATGAATCGTATGTCCGAAAAAGTGGAATTTACAAGTCTTCTGTTGCTAATCATAGTTGGAAATTTAATCGCAATTTAGACTTTGGGTATGCAAAAATTACGCAGAAAGCGTCTTCCACTACAAAATTAGATTTTCTTAAAGCTTTTCTCATTCACAAAAATTTACCATGTTTAGTTAATGATTTTAATGCAATCCTATGACGATACTCTCTCGTTTTCCTTAGGGTATAAATATGTTCGTAACTTGGTTTATCAGTTGCAGATAACTTTGATTCTGATCATGAGAGACTTTGTTAGCCCTCGAGATAGATAAGAGTTCCTATGCTAAAAATCTACGCCTAACACAGATTGCTGTTTCACTTTTACGATAATCGTTGTGTTTTAATTTCTGCACACGGATTGTCTTGTATGGGTAGGAATATTCTGAAAACTTGCCATATAGTCAAAAGATTTACATCCGGCTATGGTGCTGTTATTCAGGCACTGCTACTACCAGCAATGGTCCTATAGGTGTCGTCAACGATTGCAAGTACAGCATAAGTGACTGTTAGTTCTGACGCCGGTTTTCGACCAAACTGGTAAAGATCCTGCTTTCTCAAACTTCTGAATCATGAGTTGGAAATTGATAGACGCCTTTCATGTAAGTTATGACGAGTTCTAAACGAGTCCCAAGAACGGAGGTTGCGTTCCATAGATGAAGATAATACAGCTTCTCATGTAACCCTCGCTGAGGTAAAGCGAGAGATTGAATTACTGATGCTGCTGTCGTTTACGTAACGAAGCACTTATTTCCAAATTTTGCCTGCGTTTCATGCAAAGTTTGATTTGTATAGATTAGTACAGCGTCACAATTTACCCTGTCGACAACTTTAAGAACTATTTGTTTCATAGAATCTTTTCTCCTATGCCGTCTACAGATGGCTCTGAGTAGTGTCGGCAAAAAGAAAAACACCTTGCATGTAAGGTGATTTGTTACTGAGTAAACAGACAAATTTCTGGGAAGATCATGTTAAGCAAAAATAAAAAATTAGATCAGAAAGCAATACAAAGAATGGGGGAGGGGAAACTAACATGTTTAAAAATATTGCTGTGATTGCTAATATTTTTTGGTCAATTTTCAAATCCATAACAACAGATTTCACGGAATCCATTTAAATAATTAACGACACAGCAAATTCTGTCCTTAAGCAGATGAAGTTTAGTTTATAAACTCCGCAGACTCACTGAATACATATAAACATGTTTACGGCGTAAGAATGCAACCCACGCATTGAAAACAACGTCCAGTGTGTATTAAAAAACTGGATAAAAATAAGTAGCTTTATTGTAGACTTAAATATAAAGAGTACTTAAGCAGAGAAGGTCTAGATACAATAAAGAGCACTTAAGGAGAACAGGTCTAGATACACTCGCGATTAACATGCCTTTCGGGCTAAAAAATGTTGAATGATTTATACTTCGGGTATTCGAAGAAACAAACATTTACATAACGCATTAAAATTTGAAACAAAAATAGAGTAATTAAACAATAGTTTTTAATAGTAATAATAGTTTTATGTGAAAGTGGGAAACTTTACTTAGTTCTAAACGTTAATTGTAATAGTTCTGTGAAAGGTTAATTCTACATAAATCTATACAAATCTTATTGCATCATACAAAATTTTTACAATTTATTTGAGAATCTTCTCGCAAGATTTATCTGCAACAAAGTTTTACAGTATGGAAATGATTTTTATTACTACTGCTATTACTGTAATTATAAATACTGCATGTCTTATTTTTAACATTCAGTGACCTTTGCTTAGTAATATAGTTTATGTTATTTTTAGTCCAAAGGGATTTAGTCCCGAAGGACTATTACTTTCGTTTTGCGATTTTGCGTTGATTCACTCTGAATGCCCGATTCACTTTTCAAATTGTTGCCACTAAATGTTATCGCTCTGCATTAAAGTTTAAAAAATGAAAAATCTGCATAAATGTATGCATGTTTTTTTTTTTTTTTTTTGACGTAGCTTTCTCTTCAAAAATCGTCTGCGTGCGTTGCACGGGAAAATAAAAAGGAATTTTAATTACAGTTCTAAATAAATAGCCAAATAAATGTGAAATTCGTAACAATATTCTCTAAAACTTTAACGAATTTTTCATTAACAAACTCAAAGATTTCAAAGCCAGCAATACCAACGTTGTACAGAAAAACATTTTTATCTCCAGCGTGTGAGAGCGTGTACCGAAATTTCTAAAGATATGCTCAATTTAAAATTATTTTGCGATATTGCTGTTGAACTGAATTTTATGGTTTAAGTGCGAAGAAGATGGTATTTAACAAATAAAGGTAACACACAAAATGTTAAATAAACGTCCCTTTGGACGTAATTTAAAATCTGAAACATTTCAGATTTTTTTTTTGATTAGTTTTTCTCTCGGGCTAATGTTTCGATCATTTTTAAAAATTAATTTATATTCACCATTACAAATGAAATTAGATAACATTTTTAAGTATTAAATCCTCGTACAGAAAATGATTTGATTGTTGGAGAATTGAAGTTTATATTTCAAAAGGGAAATTATATCGTATTTTCTGAAAACACTTGGTTCCAGGCATTCGCGCATGTTTTCTGTGAAACTGCTTAAGACACAACCTCAAAATTTATAGTATCATTAATATTTATTAATAATTCAAATGAATTAATATATTAATGAAGTATATCCATAAATATGAAGTATATCATAAATATGAAGCTATGTTAAATGAAAAAGGTTTTTTTTCAGTATAATTACATGCAAAAGAAATCAGCATTAAATTATTTTTTAAAACTAATCTTTAGCTATTTTTAAAAATTTTAACAATAGTAAAGTTTACAAAAAATTCTGTAATTTATGATAAATATTTTGCATTCTTTATAGGTGTACTTTCCTCTTAACAAAAAGTATTTACTTCAACTTCCAGAAAATAATTACTCTTATGTGCATGCCGCTTGTAATTGTATATTGCTTTTACATATTTAATAAAACTGCATGTTGTGTTTAATGAAGTTTAGTTCCTAATTCTCGCCGTTAATTAAATGCTAAAGCATGACAGCAATAAATAGGATAGTTATTGATGGAAAATAGTAACATTTATCTCCCAGGAGGCCATTATCCTCATTCTTATAGATTACCCAAAGAACCTAAAATGTTTAAACGATGCGAGCCAATTTTTAGTTCTGATATTTGGTAGACTTTTTGTATTTTCTTTGCCTATGACAATGATTACAGTTACAAAGTTGTGAATTGCTACGGCCGATTACTTCTCTAATTAAGTAATTATAATTATCTGTCGCTTTTAAGATTACATTATATTGTGAGAGGAAATTATTGCTACTATATTGTTATTGTTCGCTTTGTAACTACATGATCCAAACAGAATTAAAATGTAATTATATTGTGACCAGGAAAGTATGTGCATTGTATGTCAATATAAGTGTAAGGTCTAATTGCAGTTATAATTAAATTAAAAGTAACTTACTCGCAAGAGTCCTTAGAAAAGAAATTCTGCAGTTCTCAGAACGTATTTTATCTTTTATTATGATGCTATCTCTCACATTTTTCAATTGCATGATAATTGTAACCATAAAACTATTTTTCGGGAAAACAATGGTTAATTCTTCCCGACTAATTATCATTTACCAGTCAGCGTGACTCAATCTGTGGTAAGTCAGCGTTACCCAATCTGTTGTTAACTGTTCTTCTAGATATCTGAAAAAGAAAAAAATTTAAAAAATCTGACTTTGAGATTTTATTTTACGCCCAAAATGGGCTTTTTTTTAATGTTTTGTGTGTTATCTTTATTTATAAAATATCATGTTCTTCGTATTTAAACCATAAAATTCAGTTCAACAGCAATACCACAAAATAATTTAAAAATAGCATATCTTTAGAACTTCCGATACACAGTCTCGCGTGCTGAAGGTAAAAATGTCTTTTTTTTCTTATAGTGTTGCCATTGCTCGCTTTGAAATAGTTGAGTTTCTTATTTAAAAATTCATAAATGCTTTACAAAATATGAAATAGGTAATGAAAAAAATTCCAAATTTGGGCTTTCAGATACCGATATTCGGGTGCAGGATTACGTTATCCAAATTTGATGGCTCTATGTACCGTTCTTTTATCCCAATGCAAGAAATATACATACATTTATAAAAATCCTTCATTATTTAATTTCTTTAAATATAATTCAAGGCGATAATATTTAGTGGCAACAATTTGAAAAGTGAAACGCCACAAAACGCCAAAAAAATTAGTAGCCCTTCTGGGTTAACGCTCTTTGGGTTAATTAAAATCAATTTTTTTGCGTATATTATGCTATAGCTGAAAAATCGCAAAGCTCGGAATACATGGTACTTGGAAGTTATACACTGTAATCTTCTATCACATTTTCTGTTCAACATTTTATGAAGCTAATTAGCGGTTACCTCACTTACAGTCTTCCCACTCCTATCTTCCACACCAAGCAACAAAATAGGAAATTGTTTTAACAGCACTATGCTTGTTGTTCTTACCAGCATGCATCCAAACACAGAATAATTACGCAAGAATCTGCAGGTACGTCTATTTCTATCACGTGAATAACAGCATTTATTTAATTTTTGGTTAACAGTGTATATATTATCCAAACTATAATAGCCTTGTATTATTAAAATAAATCTAATTTTTTATTAACTCAATTACTTAACACCAGCATAAAATGAAATAGATTTTAATTAATTGTATTTTTAAAATATAAGTGTACTGGTGAAAATTGCTGTAAAAATTGTTTTCGAAGGGGAGAAGAGTAAGTTGGTAAACCGTGTATTTTAATTTGTCTAAGTAGACCTTACTTGTAAAACGTTTGAGAAAAGCTCGTGTAATTAACCATATAGGCATACAATCAAAGATTACGATGCAGCACTCATTAAATCATTGAGCAGATTTTTGATTTATAATACCATGACAAAATCCTCTCAACGAAATCCCACGCGATTAAAGCCCACACAACAAAAGGTCTACATGAATAAAGTCTCACATGAATATACAGGCCGAAAGGAAGAAATAATTTCCTGACTATTTTCAGTTTTCTCAGCTGTAATTGGTTAACAGAGAATTTGTCTAAAAACCAGCTAACGAAGGCATCTTTACCTCAGGCATATAGCTCTCGTGAGTTTTGATATAGTCCAAAATAACCCCATGCAATTCAATCCGGAGTAAAAAGAAGACGTCAAATTGAAATATTGTTTTCCCGAACACGATTGAACACCTTACCGTAATTAAGAAAAGGTTTGTTTTCAGATTCAAACTTGCAATTATTGCAATAATAAATTAAATGTAAATTTGCAAATAATGTAGTTAATGTATTAGATATTTTTCTTTTACATGCTCGTTATGATTTGGTATTTAAAAACCTCACATGTAATTAATTTACTAATTAGCTATAAACTTTTCAGAAATCCGAGTTTTTTGTTTTTCGGAGTTTACTCATACATTATATATAGAGTTATTTAATTGTGGTTTTACTGTTAAATAGCTTTGAATGTAATTCTAATAGAGTATGCATGGGTTATCTGCCTAAAGAGAAGGATACTTTTGAGGAAAGCTTTAAACTGTCTTCTGTTTTTGTTATGCACAGAGAAAATCACAAATAAGGTAATAAGGCAACTTGTACAATTCAATTTCAGTCACCAAAACTTCGTTATTCTAAGCTTTTGATAATTCTAGCTGAACACTTCCTACGGAAAAAATCATTACAATTAATTACATTGTTGAGTTCTTTACTACATTAAGCCTATTACAATGTAATGTAACATAATAACTTTTCTCGAAAAATCGAATTATTGGAAGTTGAAATTTCGCGAAGTCGGTCTTTTTTAAAAATTATTTTCTTTGCATTTTTTCTCTTTAATCCGAAGCCTGATATCATCACTATTCGGTGATAGTCATAATTTTTAATGTACATTTATGAGATCTGAAATACACAAATATTTGCAGTCTTGCAGCTTTCTGGGTGATTCACATATTCAAGGAAGAGAACACCTGCTTTTTCGGCAGTGTTCAAAAAGTGTTCTCCAATATTTTTCCTTTTCGTTTTCTTTTTTTTTCTTCACTCTCTCGAAAATTCATTTTGTGTTTAATCACTTAAATGCGATGTATCACTTTTCAAATTGTTGCCACCAAATATTATCGCCCTGGTTTATATTTAAAGAAAATAAATAAAGAACCTACATGAATGGATGTATCTTTCTCGCATTGTAAATTTTGAATAACATAGTCCTCCACCTGAATATGGGCACCTGGAAGCCCGAATTTTGAATTTGGTTTATTGTCGACTTCATATTTTGTACTCCTTTAGACCGAATAACGGGCTGAACGTGGCCCTTAACTTAAACTAGCCCATTTTGAAATTCCGTGCAAAGATATTTTCATCCCTTTCTTACATTGTTTTGCACTCAAACAACCGAAATGAGCTGCACGAGTGCGCATCTACTGTTACAGTCTATATGTGCATGACTTATACTAGCAGTCAACCTAAGGTGAGAATCTCAGCTAGATATTCTAGAAAGCATGTACATCAGCCGAACAATACAGTTCTATTACTTCTAGCAGCTTTAATTTAGAAAGTTTTAGGTATCTATTATTTTGAATTAACAAATTATTTAAAGTTTCAGCCTTTACTATCACTTTTGCTTTTCGTTTCCTCACCGGAATGCAAATTATTTAGAAAGTATTTAAGTAGATTGTATGACAGAGCAGGTTTTTTTCCTCATGAGGCCACGTAGGTTTCGCTTGCTCTGATAAGATTTCAGTTAATTGTCTTTGAGTTATAGCTGCCGTCATTTAAATTGTACGCCGGTTGAGTTTTGAGCTAGCTTCGATTTAAATTTGCTTTTGATTGTTATTTTGATGTCATCACCACAAGTGGTATTTTCTTATGTTCTTGTGCTCAAGTTTTGTTTTAATGAAAGTATTGTTTTAAACGTTTTCAAGACTCATTCATTTCAGATACAGCAATAATTTGTTTAACTTGTGTTAAAAGTTTGATGCTAGTTTATGCTTCCAAAGAAAGTCAAACTGTATAAATTAAACAATGCAATATAAATACTGTTGAAATTAATAAAAAAACGTTATTAGAAAACCGAGCTTAGGAAAAGAACATTTAACCTCTAAAATTGTATTTAAAAATTATGCTTCAGTTCAGATTCCGTTAGAACTGCTTCATATGCAAGCAGAACATTTGTTAAAACAAATGTTTCGCTCATGCGGAACAACTGTTTTTTACGGTTATTAACAGTTATTCCACATGATCGATAGCAGATGAATTTGAAGATTTTTCGGATTGTGTGAAAAATTATTCGGTTTTATGTGGATTGACATATTTTTCTGAAAGAACGTTTTTGTCTGTGAAGTATGAAACAAATGTCGATTTCAAATTACTGACGAAAATTTGCATTCGGTTTTAACGATTTCTATAATTGAGCTGAAACCTAATTTGAATAAAATAATCTCACAACGACATTAGAGACTGCATATTACACATTAAGTACATATTAATAATTGCTTTTTACAACGCACTGTTTGTAATAAAAATAAAAGTGTATGTAAAATTATAAATTTTTAAAAATGTTTCGTTAATCATCAATGGTTTTACTTGCTTTCATATGCCTTGAAACTTAAAAGTACATTTTATTTTTCCTTGATCCCCATGTAGTGCCGCAGTAACCTCATATTAAACATCTGGGACTTTTTTACCAGCTGGTTAATGGAAGGTACGAGTTTTATTCCTGGCTCTTGCAAAATTCATAGGAAAATCCAATGGCACTACAGAAATTTTCAATGCTATTCAGATTTGATAATAGATAAGAATCTAGACCAACGTATATTCTAGGCAATTTTTGTCTGGTTCTCCACTTTAACTCAGTTTAAGCAGAAAGTTTAAGAAAAGCAAGCCCAACAGAAAGTTTAAGCCCTGTATTAGCAAAATTATTTATTGATTATATATTTTGAGAAGTTTGTAAACGATGTGAGTATGATGGTGTCCAGATGTTAGTGCATATTCTTAGATACTGAAATTACTTGCTTGCATATTTTGTTTTATTGAACAACATTTAGTTTTAAGATTATTAAAAAATAATGCATTCTATGAGAAACCATATTTTTAATGCTGACTCTTTATTAAATGAGTTGCAATAAACCTGGAATCAACCTAAACAATAATCTGCATTTTTTGCTCAAATTGGCTTCAGTCGAATATGAATTCATTGCTGCTATGGGAAGAAAGCAGAAATATTCCTCGAAAAGAATTCGATATATGTGTCATTGTTTCGCAGATGCTTGAGAATATCGCATATTTGATAGCTGAAGGAGAGAACAAACACTGCTTAAGATCGATAGTTCAGCTATATTTGAGAGAATAAGAGCCCTAAAGAGAAAGTTACTATTTTGCAATAGTAGTAAATATTTAAGAATATTTTATAAAGTTTTCGTTTAAGATATACTGCATAGGAGATACTGTTTTAGACACACTGCACACGTTTTCTGAACTGTATCTATTTGTAACGTTTTATCGTTGAAAATTATTTGCTCAAATACTCTCGCAAGCTTATGTCCATATCAAAATGCACTAATATACAAGCGAGAACTAAGCCTTGAGTAATATTATCAAATTATGAAGCCATGAGTCTATTAGGCGCAAATTCTCACAACACGCTTCTAATCTGTAAGAAATGAAACCCTTAATAATAATTCCCTGCTTCGGATAACCACAATATGGCATGACATTTCCACAAGAGTATTATAAAAATTTTGAGGAAGCGATTATTTTATTTCTAGTTAACAGCAAATACAAGTGTATAGAAAATATAATTATAGCAATTCAGTTATATTTGCAGTGCTAAGCTTAAACGTTCTGCGTGTTTTTATTTATACAGTAATTAGTGACTTGAAATTTAATTACTTTCTATATGAGATGTGGACTTGCTAATTGTTGTTTTCAAAAATATGTGTTCGAGAACATAAAATGAAACCGTAGTATTTCACTTATGATAAAAATAACAATTATTACATCGTCCATATAATCAATAATTTTTATATTTATCACAAGTAGACTATGAATCTTAATACAATACGTTCAGAACTAAGCTTTATGTAATAATCATATTGTTAAATTATATAAGTTTCATGTAACAAAATATCGTTATAATTTTCGTGTAATAACATATTGCTAAAAATAATAGTTCCTGCGTACGAAAATTAGAATTACACCATAACTACTGATGTAAAAATTGAACTAAATTGAACTTTGTCAAAAATATCGATTTTTAAAATACTTTTCTTCGAATTTTTTTAAATTTGAAAATAATAGATAAAAAAATCTGAAAGCTTTCAGATTTCACATTACGCCCAAAGTTTTTTTTAAATGTTTCTGTGTTACCTTTATTTATTAAATATCATGTTCTTCGTACTTAAACCATAAAATTCAATTCAACAGCAATATTGCGAAATAATTTTAAAATTAGCATATCTTTAGAATTTCTGATACACAGTCTCGCGCGTTGATAATTTTTTCCCCGTACAGTATTGCCATTGCTCGCTTTCCAATCGTTGAGTTTTTTAATACAAAATTGTTAGTGATACAAAATATGAAATCAATAATAAAATAAATTCCAAAATTTGGGCTTTTAGATGCCCATATTCGCAGGAGGATTACGTTATTCAAAATTGGATGGCTCTAGGTATCGTTGTTTTATCACAATGCGAGAAACATACATACATTTATGCAGATTCTTCATTATTTAATTCCTTTAACTATAATACAGGGCTGTAATATTTGGTGGCAACAGTTTGAAAAGTGAATCAACGCAAAATGTGAATTGACGCAAAATACCAAAACGAAACTGATAGCCCTTCTGAATTAACTTTCCTTTGGGCTAAAAAGTGTACAAAAGTCAGTATTGTCATATTTTTTCCCTTACCCGAAATATCAAATGAGAACTTACGAAGCAAATGCAAACTCAGCTGTTTTACAATAACACAATTAAATCCGCAGTGGGAAACAAAAAAGAAAGTCTCAAGGTTTCAGATTTTAACGGTCGCCCTATAGAATTTGTTAAGCTTTTTTACGCTCTCACTGAGTTCGCAGTCTACCAGTCTACTGTTACCCTCACTCGTACTAACCCGTTTTTTTTTAGCTTTATTAAGCATCATTTTCTTAACATTTACGCCATGTGCAGTTCAACAGCAAAACTACAAAAAATTTTAAGGTAGCATAGAAGTATACGTTTAGGATTTCCTATGCAGCGTTAAGAGTTGGCATACACTTTTTTTAAGTCTTTTCTCAGTTTGTCATATCAAGGTTCAGTCTGCTTACTAAGACGGTTTTATAAGACTTTTATTGTCCTTTTATTATTAACGTTTTGTTGTTTACTTTGCTTATTAAATATCACGTTCTCGGCGCTTACGCTACATAAATTTCAATTCAACAGCAAAATCACAAAATATTTAAAAACAGCATATCTTTAGAATTTCCAATAGAGGGTCTCGGGAGCTGAAGATAAAAATATTTTTTCGTACAGTGTAGCCATTGTTCGCTTAGAATTCGTTGAGTTTGTTAATGATTAAATTGGAAATTCAAAATTCGAGTTTCCAGATGCCCATGTTGGGAGATTACGTTAATTAAATTTTGATGGCCCTAGATACCGTAGTTCTTTCACAATACGAGAAACATGCGTACACCTATGTAGATTCTTCTTTGTTTAATTGCTTTATATATAACATAGAGCGATAATATTTGGTGTTTAAATTATATTCTCTTAGTGATTAATTTTATCGACGGACCAGCTTCACTGCTTCGTTTTTTAATTATTTTATTAAGAAAACATCATATACAAATATTTACAGTGAAGCGGAATACAATTTAACTGTGAGCTTCGTTTTACAGTAATTGCTCACGTCAGATAGCCTTGATTTCTTTTCTCTATCTGCCTCAATCGTAGGAGGCGATCCATTGGCGAGATTCGTTGGCGTAAAATGCGCCAACATCCCGCCCGGCCTTGCCATGTTCACATGCAAGAACTTGACATAAGTTTAATTATGAAATATTAATATTAAAGGTTTAGTTATTCATGTAAACAAATATAAAATATGTATAGAAAAAATACAAAATAACAAACAAAACATCGAAACTTGTAAACAAGAATACAAAATTATTGAAAAAAATAATTTTCAATGTAATTAATAATAATTGAGTAACATATTAAAATACAAATATACAATTTACTAAATTTCAATAGGCATACAGCTATTTTGTTAATTGTTCTTTTAAAGCATATAAAAATACAAATATACAATTTATTTAGAATACCTTTACGTTGATTTTGAAATTTCACTAAATAAGGGCTACATAAATCAATACCTGTAATAGCAAATGGAGGTGTATCAAAACCATTTGGCCTATCATTAGATCATTTTTTTCAACCATCCATTTTGATCTAGCTTGTAAAGTATTTAAGTGTTGCAATTAAAGCATCGGAAGTTAAATCTGTTAATGTCTCAAGATGGATGGCTTTTGTTGCGAAACATATAAAAATACAAATATACAATTTATTTAGAATACCTTTACGTTGATTTTTAAATTTCACTAAATAAGAACCACATAAATCAATACCCGTTATAGCAAATGGAGGTGAAACATTAACTCTTTCACTAGGCAGATTACCCATAATTTGCGAAGAAAGAGTAAGCTTACATTTAAAACATGTTACACATTGATGTACTGTTTTACGTGCGAGATTACGGCCATTTAAAGGCCAAAATTTTAAGCGCACTGCATTTAGCAGACCTTGTGGTCCAACATGAAATAATTTCCTGTGCAAACTTTGAAAATAAATTTTACTTAATCTTGAAGCCTTAGGTAAAATAGGAGGATGTCTTTGAGAATATGGCACTGAAGCATTTTTTAACCTTCCTCCAACACGTACTATTCCTTTGTCATCAAAAAATGGAAATAAATTCGAAATATTACTTGATAGTTTCTTTCCTTCAAACAAAGCTCGTTGTTCATGTTTAATCAACACTTCCTCGGCTTCTCTTACCTCCTCCACTGACAGTGGTCCAGTTCTTTTTACTTTATTCCTACAATTGAAAATAAACCTGAAAATATAAGACAAAATATGGTTAATTTTATAATAATTGTTTGAAAGTTCTAAGAGGTCGTTCATAATAGAATGTTGAGAGCTGTGATTTAGCAGGGCAGTTTCTTTACAAGTCTCATCTTCAGATGGAATTTTCCTTTCCCGTCGCAAAGTTTCTTTTTCGACTTTCTCAACGGTTTCAACCTCAGGAACAAATGGTTGCAAGTTCTTGGAAATTTCAGGCTCCATCAAGAATTCCGGACCTGTCCACCATCTGGAATCGGTTACCAAGGAATCAGCACTCATTCCACGCGAGAGAAGATCTGCCGGATTTTCTTTACTTGCACAGTGATGCCAAGAGTTGGGATGTGTCAGGCTGGTGATTTCGTTCACTCGGTTTGCTACAAACTGCTTCCATCGCGCTTTTGCACCCTTTATCCAAAAGAGTACAATCTTGGAATCTGTCCAATGATAGTCAATAGATGATCTTTTTAGATTCACGATTCTCCTTACCTTAGAACATAGACGAGCTGCAACTAGAGCACCCAACAGTTCTAATGTTGGCAAGGTTACACCGTTTAATGGAGCCACACGACTTTTTGAAGTTATGAGTTTTACCGATATTCCATTCAGAGTCTTTACCTTCAAATATATGGCAGCGCCATATGCCTTTTTACTTGCGTCACAAAAACTGTGTATTTCAACAGTATCTTCCTGTGAAAAACAGTCATTAACCAACCTAGGTATTTTCAAATTTTCTAAATGATGAAGTTCTAAGTGATGAAGTTCAGCACACCACTTCTTCCACTCTCTTTCAATTTCTTTTGGTAAAAGTTCACCCCACTGCAATTTTTCCTTCCAGAGATCCTGGATAAGGCATTTAACTCAAATGGTGAAAGGCGAAATTACTCCTAAAGTATCAAATATCTTTCCTACTGCTTGAAGTAAGAAAGGTTTCATATTTTTGTCCATAGAAAGAAATTCCAAGAGATTTCTAGTATCAATAGTTAAATAATCTTCATGTGTCTTCCAAGAAAGTCCCAGAATTTTAGTTTGGTGTGCGCTTACGCTGAGCGTAGTATCTACAGGATAGGTATCAAATTCTTCATTCTTCCATTGCTCCATTAATTCAGCATTATTGCTAATCCACTTTCTGAGGACCATTCCAGCATCTTCCATAATTTTCTTGGCATTTCTGGATACTTCAAGTGCTTCTTCAAAATCCTCACATCCAGCAATGAGATCATCCACATAAAATCATTTGTCTAAAATTTCAACAGTTTCGGGAAAATCTTCCTTATATTTTTCAAGGTGATGTCTAATAGTAGCTGCTAATAGGAATGGGCTCGAGCTGACTCCGAAATTCACTCGATTGAAACGATAAGTCTGTAACTTGGGCCTTTTATCAACACATGGATCATCATTACTCCAAAGAAAATGAACTGCGTCTTTGCGTCCTTATGTTCATCGGAGAGGCAAATCTGCAGAAAAGCTTGTTTAACATCTGAACAAAATGCAATCTTGTTCAATCTGAAATTAATTAGTAAGTCCAAAAGATTTGGATTTAAGTTAACCCCTGGCCACAAGCAGTCATTTAAAGAAAGTTCATTATTTTGATGGCTACCCGCATCAAAGACGATCCTAGTTTTCGACGTTAAACTACTTTCTTTCCGCATAGCCTGATGAGGCAAATAATACTAGCATCTTCCATAATTTTCTTGGCATTTCTGGATACTTTAAGTGCTTCTTCAAAATCCTCACATACAGCAATGAGATCAGCTACATAAAAACATTTGTCTAAAATTTCAACAGTTTCGGGAAAATCTTCCTTATATTTTTCAAGGTGATGGCTAATAGCAGCTGATAACAGGAATGGGTTCGAGCTGACTCCGAAATTCACTTGATTGAAACGATAAGTCTGTAAATTGGGCCTTTTATCAACACATGGATCATCATTACTCCAAAGAAAACGAACTGCGTCCTTATGTTCATCGGAGAAGCAAATCTGCAGAAAAGCTTGTTTAGCATCTGAACAAAATGCAATCTTGTTGAATCTGAAATTAATTAGTATGTCCAAAAGATTTGGATTTAAGTTAATCCCTGACCACAAGCAGTCATTTAAAGAAAGTTCATTATTTTGATGGCTACCCGCATCAAAGACGATCCTAGTTTTCGACGTTAAACTACTTTCTTTCCGCACAGCCTGATGAGGCAAATAATATATAGGTCTATTTAAAGTATTTTCTGGTGTATCAGGATTTACGATGCTTATTATGCCTTCTTTTAAATAATCACAAACAATTTCACATTATTGTTTATGCAACTTAGGATCATGACTAAATCTCCTCCACAAATTCTGAAAACGCTGCCGCGCCAAGGAATAATTATCAGATAACTCTTCATAATGTTTCCTAAAAGGTAATTGCACTATGTAACGTCCGTTTTTAAAATCAACAGTGTCATTAAAAATTTCCATCGCCTGATCCTTTTCATGCACAACTGGATCATCACGAATACCAAGTCCCTCTAAATCAAAGAAAAGTTTTAAAGTACTCTGAAGAGAATCATTTTGCATAAGAAAACAATGTCCCTGATAAGAAGGTTGTATTTCGTTAAGCTTCCCGCATGCGATCCATCCGAATTCAGACACTTTAAATAATAAATCATCATTTATTTTATACGTATTATTTTTCAAAGCCTTAAAAAATAAATCAGCGCTTATAAAGGCATCTACCTCTGAAGCTCTATAAAATGATTTATCAGCTAAATTTAAAAATTGTGGAATTTCTACTTTCGAAATATCCAACGTAGTACATGGAGTTAATCCTGTTATCTTAGTTACAATTAAGAATTCAACTGGTTCATTAAAGGTGCAATGTTCATTTGAAATAAACGTATTCACTTTCCATTTAATATTTTGGATTGATCCATTAAGACATGTAACAGGCGTCTTAATTTTCTCCCTTTTTCCCAAACATTCACTTATTTTATCAGTAAGAAAGCATATATTAGATGCGCTGTCTAAAATAGCTCGGATTTTTACTCTTCGATTATTGGCGTCACAGACATAAATCTTTGCAGTAGAAAAAAGTACACTTTTTCTTTTTTGTTTAGTTTTATTACTTAAAACACTCAATGCCTTCAATTCTGAGTCACCTTTTGCTGCATCAAGCTCACTTATGTTTGGTCTATGCGGCGTCACCGGGCGACAAGGAGTCTTCGAATGACCTTCATTACCTATACATATTAATTTATTGTGTTTCTCCCCGCAAGCGCATTTAAATTTAGAGAGACACTGACTTTTCTTATGGTTTTGCTTTAGACATAATTCACAGAGCTTATGTGATCGGATTAATTTTAATCTTTCATGAACACTTAATTTTAAGAATGTATTGCAAAGGAATATAGGATGAAAGCTTCTACAAAGAACACAGTTTTTATTTTTACTTTCATTCGTCAAAAGAGCTTTTGATTTATGGGAAGGGAAAGTATTCTTGTTTATACTAATCTTACTTCCGGTTGCAATATTTTTATTTATAGATAACAATACTGATTCACGCTGCTCTAAAAATTTAATAAACTCCTCCAGGGTTGGAACTACTTTCGATTT
>KK119734.1:160739-186834 GCA_000611955.2 Stegodyphus mimosarum | reverse complement strand
AGTGGTAGTGGTTTAAATCATCATCAATAATTGCGAGATCATCATCCTTGATGAAACTTTGTGCGTAGTACGCACTTCGCAGCTCATCAACTTTCTTTTGAAGAGCTTGAATATTTTTTAGTTTCACTTTAAGTTCAACGAAGACCACATCATTATTTGCAGTCTCCATAAAATTTTCAAATCTAGTTATTTTCCCTTTTAGGGATGCTTTGCTTTTCATTAGAGTATCCACATCTGGTTCCGTTGAGCCTGGAGCTTACTTCAGCGATATTTGGTGAAAACAATTTAAAAAAAAATGATACATCGTTTATGGTGATTCAACGTAAAATGTCGTTTCGAGACAATATTCCATTCGGGACTAATGCCCTTTTGCGCTGAAACAAATTAGGGACAGTTTTACATTTTCTTTCTGGCTGATTGATCATTAAAATTCAATGCATTTTTCATGTCTCGAAAGAACAACTTAAAATGTGTACTAAATTTGTAAAACGTGTAGTAAGATAACCTGAGTATTTTGACATACAAACCAAACCTTTTCGGAAGTCAAATACTGAATATTTTTCTCCATTTGTATCTCACTTTTCAAATTATGCCTAAATAACAAATTTGATAAATATCGTCTGAATGATTCTGCGTTTATATTCATTTGAAATTTGGTTCCAGTTTTTCAATTTACTTATATATCGATTTTCTTTAAATATTGAGTTAAATATTGCGTGACATCGAAATTTGGAAGCTCGGTTTGTTAATGCTGGATTTTAGTCGTAATATTTATATGTAACACTTTTGAAAAAACATCATTTTCAATCTACTTTCTTTAACAAAAGATGACTGAAAAAGAAAGTATTTTTTAAACAGCAAATTTTTTTAAACTTTCGTTCATTTGTTAATAAAATGTCATATTTAGCTTTGGGTGTTATATAGGAAGTAAAGAATTTGCATATAATACAGTGGCTCCCCAAAGTGTTCGTACACTTACGAATTTCAGTGAAATATTGCTTTATTTATTAATCAAAATTAATATTTGAGAATGAGAATTTTTTAATAATTTCTATAAATTTCGCTTAGAAAAACTGCATTAATTATTTTAGGAACATAGTAAAACTTTTATAGGTAGAATCAATAATCAAAAAGTAAAAGAAAATAACTTCACATGAAGTCATCCTATACTTTAATGAAATCTAAACATGCTAGTAAATATTGTAGTATATCTGTCGCGTAGTATTTTGTAAGATATCCTGCAGCATTTATAACAGCTTTCAGACGTCTGGGAATAACCATTTACCATATTTTTTATAGTATCTGCATCAATATTCTTCCATTCTTCCATCATTATTGTGGGAATCGAGTCGCAAAATAATTAAAATCTGGCTGTCTATTTAAATTCGTCTTGAATTTTTTGGCAGTACAACGAAAGATCAAATCACGCGACGAAATTCTAAAGATGAAACAGTTTTTGAGTTTATCATCTATGAGTTGACGTTTCTAAAAGCGTTACTAAAGCTAACGCTATTTTTGGAAAAAAAAAAGACGTTTACTGATAGCGCAGAATATATCAGACGTGGACAGATATATATCTGAATGAAATCAACTAGTGGGTATGATTTCAGTTTTATGATAATAAATCATCTCCACATTATTGTGTTTAGTTCGGTTTTCCTTTTTATGTTGTGTCTTCGTACTCTAACCTCTAATTCTTCCCAAACATGTTTCATCGAGTTTAAATCTGATGATTGAGGTGTTGTTTTCAGAACTTATGCACAATTATAAACACACAAAAGGCAAACCGTAGGCTTAGAATCGTTATCCTTATAAAAAATAGAGTTGTTTTTGGGCGGATGATTTTAAATTATCTTTTAAAATATTTAAATAAAGAACATAGTTTATTATGCCATCATTACCTAATCCTGATGTTGACATGCACCTCTACACATGGACACCTCAGCTGTCATTCTTCACTGTTCCAGCCAAAGGTCTTAGGATTAGGTTCCTAATTTTTACTTTTCCTTTTATGCCCATTGGAACCCAAATCTTAAATTTGCTTTCCTCTGAAGCTACGACATAGTTTCAATACGCTTCGGGCTTATTTACCATTGATTTTCCGAAGGAAACCCTGAGCTTTCTACAGATCGCCTATGTAATCCAGCTGATCTGAGTACTCGTTGAACAGTTTCAGGTGAAACTGAAGTAGAAACTTTTCAGTAAATTCTGTATAAATCTTTACAGCAATGAAACGTATAGAGTTTTCACAAATTTTCTAACATAAATCTTTGATCAAGTTGAGTTAACTTTGCCGGATGACCTTTCTTACTTTATTTTCGATCCGATTACCTTCTTCGAAGCGTTTTATTACACATTGCACTTTAGAAAGGAATACATTTATTAATTTAACATTATCTCGGATCGAATTTCCCCCTTCTGATGAAAAATAATCAATTTTTGAATGCTGTTCATTGTTTTCTTAGGACTGCGAGACATTTTCAAATATTAAATAAAAATATCAGGAAGCAAGCAAGCAAAGAATAAAGCCAAACGAATTTTTAAACGTCACCAAAATGAAAAATAAAAAAAGTGGCAGGCGATTATGTTATTTATGAAACTTTACGAAAATGCTTCCGTGTACGATCACTTTTGTACCGTGCTTTATCTGTGCCTCCTTATATTTTCAATTTTAGAAAGAAGAAAATAAGTCACTATTTAAAAAAAATATTGCGCTTTATATTCGAATTCAGATCTGGACTACGCAGCTTTTTCTAAAAATTATTACTAAACTAAACTTTTGAGAGCCACTCTATGTGATAAATGCGTATCAAAAATGGATCAGAAGTAATATTTTTGAATCACAGAATGATCTCTTAACATTGCTTGAAAGTACGCAAAGGAAAGGAAACATGTTCAGTAATATTTCTAATTATTAAATGATGATCACTAAGTACCAAATATTTATTTTGATGAAAGAGTTGCTCGTACGTTGCAAAAGAGGTGTAGTACGAGCGCATTTCATTTTGAAAAATTCTGTGCCACTTATAAGCAATAATGTATATGAAAAATATGCGATTTTGACAAAATATTCCCACATTGTGCAGCAGTGCAAACATTTCCATCGCAGAAATTCCATTGCTAAAATAAAATGCAATGCATAAACTTTGTCCAGTTACAGCAATTACAGTCACTGCTTTGGGGAACCGTGAAACAAAGAAAATTTTTAAATCATTAAAAATGAATTCTTTTGTAAAATGATAAAAGGAAATGAAGTAAGATTGGTGCCAGATAATGTTGAAAATCGTAACTGTTCCTGATAAATATTTTGCAAGCGATTTCATGCACGTATCTATTTTAAATGAATCATTCCAGGTACTTTATTTTGATCACAGTATATCATGCAATTTTGTACTACTGGAAAGAATATAAAGCAATTTATATAAAACGTATTTCTGATTTCAAGCGTATAACTTTATTATTATATATAATTACTGAAATCTAACTTTGTGCGTTTATTTCTGTTAATTTTTTTAATGATTTACAACTTCCAATTCAAATTTAATAAACCAGAAGCGTATTTTTATACGTCAAAAGAATTACCTTTTCAATCTGAATAAGAAAATTGCGTAATTGTGAGATACTTTTGTTCATTATTAACATGAGCAAAAATACCAAAAGGCTTATCTTTCCCAGAAGATTTCCGCCGCATGAATTCCCAAAGCTACGACTCTGGATGATGTAGAGCCGCACCTCTTTAGTTTTTGTTCGCCATTTAATAAAGCTCTAAAATCTTCCTACATCTTGCGTGTGAGAGGCCCACGTAAAATCAACAAAATTAAATTTGTAATTCACAAGTTAATTGGATATTACCAGCCCTTTCAAGCTCGTCTGTATTATAGGTTCGCCAGTTATCTGAATATATTGTCGATTTTTCCACTACGTGGTCTACAGTCGTTGACCACGTAGTGAAAGGATCGAAAATGCTTGCTTCCCGATTTGGAATCTGAACAAGAAAGCACTCGCACTTTTACGTCATAAACCGCCGAATATCCATTGTTGAGAATGTACTTTGCAAGCGTTGCTTATTCGCCGTACGAAAAACCCTCGTCAGTTTCAATTATTTTTCCAGGGCCACCTATTTGACCTTTAAATTGCCGAAATAAACCTAACAAATAAGCCTCTCTCATAAAATTGCTCAAGTCAGTCTTGGTAGTTTGACAACTGCCGAGCTGTTTATCGCACCACTAAAGCGACGTTAGTTCTTCTGCCCGACACAAGATGAAAATGCAGCGCTGTTAGGAATGTTACTCTGAAACCACTAAACCAATTGTTGGCTAGAATGCTCTTTTTCTGTTTACGAGTTTTCACATTGCACCTTTACATACTTTCGTTTACAGATAACTTCACTTGGTGGCCATTTACGCATATTCGATTGAGAGGTAAATATATTGTTACGGATTTCGTATTTATTTAGCTACTTATTAAGAATTGTCATTGTTTTATTTTCCCGTGCAGCGCAGACGATTTTTGAAGAGAAAGCTATGTCGGAAAGTAAAAATAAAAGAGCGCGTGCATTTAATATTTAATAAACAAATATCTCGCAATTGAAGAAAAATCGAGAAAAGTCGTGAAAATAGATTTTAAATAGGTTTTACCAAAATGTTCTAGCGAATAATTAAAAAGCTTATAACAGCCGAATTAAAAGTTCTCAGCTCAGTTGCTGTTGTTTTAAGCGAACTATTTGTTTACTTTATTCTGTTATTGATGGTAGCGAATTCGCTGTGAAATTGGATTAACTTTCTCTGTTTTGAATTAAGTTCTGTTTAACGATTGGGATATTGTGATGCTGTACGAATATCTCTCAGGAAATATTTCAGTATTTTCTTTTATTTCTTGTGAAAAGAATAAATTTTATTAACTTTTTATCGACTTGGACATTCAATCCATTACGAACCCTTACGCACGCAACAATATTTTTTCCCTGAAAATACGATATGGCATCTTCCTTACTCCTCAGTAAATTAAAAGTAGTCAGCAGTTTTTAAAATGTTTAAACTGAAAAAAAAATTGCTACCATATTACTCCGTTTGTCAAATTCAGCAAATAGAAGTTGCAAGTTAAAGTACCGATTTTACTTCCTTGTACGACGTAAAAAGGAAGTATTGTAATTGCGAAACATTTCAGGTATCATATTTCAACGAAAATATCCATTTTGACCGCCATCGAATGCAATTTAACGATGGTTTTGCGTGATATCTGAACGTAAGGACAGAATAAAGGACTCTTTTTCCCCCAAAAAATTATAAAACTTATTTAAAATGGATTCTGAAGAGACTTTTCGTGGCGTCTGTGCGTACGTACGTACGTATGTGTGTATGTATCTCGTATGACTTAAAAACGCGGAGCCTCAGAGCACTGAAATTTTGCATATATGGCTGCTATAAACATGTAGATGCGCACTTCGCATTTTGGTTGCAATCAGCCGCACCAAAAGTATAGAAATATATGTGTATATAGTATATCCACTTTGTTACTTGGCTCAGTTAGCTCAGTTTGTTTATTCTTATAAGTTTGTAAATTGTGCATTTTTGCTTTAAAAATTGATTTAATTATGTTGTTCTTATCTTTCAGTTAAGATATTTATGTCCTTAGTTAAGCTCCATGCAATAATTGTGGAATTATCAAAAATTTAATAGCTTTTTAAGTGCGGCTAAGCCTAATTTTTGGTTATGATAGCGGCCATTTTTGTTTACATTTGAAGCTTAGCAGAATAGTGGATTTGTTGCCAATCTAGAGAAACTAAGCTTCGCACAACAAAGTAACGTCTTCTTTTATTATGTCGAATTAAATTATGCTTGATTCATTCTGGAATTATCATTTAAGTTATTAGTTGGTTTTTGCGTACAAATTGTAATTTTAATTGCAAAAATTGTTTTTTTTTTATTGTCTTAACTGTACTTGGTGTTTTACGTTTTTCTATATCTTTCAATTTTTAATGAAAATATTTTGGATTTTTATGTATTTTTGCCTTACCGCGAAATGAGAACTGAATTAGCAGCGCACGCGCATTAGGTGAGCGACGCTGAATCGTCTGTAAAAAACTGTTCCTTTTTTATTTGTTTAATTTTTTATACATCGTTTTAGATTCATTATAGTATTTAAATAGAACTTGTGGTAATTCTTCAGATGCTATAATTTTGGTCACTCTGAGTTATAAAATGAATGAGGTGTAACGCTAACCTAGCGTCGAAGTGTGGCTATGGTAAATAAATATAGTGAACTTTAAAGAATACATTTATTCTATTGTGGTTTATGCGCAACCGGCGAAGTAGATTTAATTCAAATTTCGTTAACTGTTAATTCAATATGTTTAAATGAAATACAGGAAAATTTCGTATAATTTAATATCCCGTACAAGGAAGTCATGTGGTGTACACATCAGATATTTTTATTCTTATGTGTTGGTAAATTGTGCATTTTTTACTTTAAAATATTGAATTAAAAATGATTGAATTATGTTGTTCTTATATTCCGGTTAAGGTTTTTATGCCTTTAGTAAATTTGCATACAAGATTTGTAGAATTATCAACAATTTAAAATTTAAGGTGCAATACCACGCCGAAAAAATATTAATTTAGAAGTCAAATAACAAAAATCAGCATTATAGTTTCAAATTTTCACAGGACTAATTTCGATGGTTTTACCGAACCACCATCCTCAGTTGCAAAAGCGGAAATGAACGAGATAAGATATAATGATTAGATAAGATAAGAAAGCCTGGACAGGAGACAAGCTACTGGCGCCATCTGTTGATGAAATCAGAATTAAAACATAATTTCTTTAAAGGCTGAAGGCAAAGATGGATTAGAATTAGGGTCGTTAACTAGAACAGAAATTTTTTATGAATGTGAAATGCCTCTAGAAAATCCAGTTCACCAATAGAAGATGTTTTTTGAATAATTTTGGCAGCAGAAAAATTGAAAGTGTGATTTTCCGACCAACAATGTTGGTCGGCAACAGAAGACTTCTGTGTTTTCTTTTTTCTAACATATGCCTCGTGTTTCTTAACGCGACATTTTAAGGCTCTCTTAGTTTGGCCAACGTAAATTAAAACACACTGACAAGGAATCCTGTAAATACCCCAAGAATTCATATCCGGAATGAGGTCCTTGAGTATGGAACTCGGAATTTTATTGATGGGAGAATAAACGACCCGAAAGTTAAATTTCTGTAAAATACATGCAACTTCATAGCTAATTGATGGAAAGAAGGAAATGACAACAGAATTTTTATAATCTCCTAAAACAAGAGTCTGCCTTTTGGTGTGTTGAGATGAGACACAGAAACGATGTGACCACCGATGTAAGTGTTTTTATCCATGACGACTATCTGGCCACCTTTGTCGGCCTTTGAAATGATAATATACGAGTTAGAATGAATTTCGTGCATTGTAGCTCTTTTTCTTGCGGTTAGATTTGGTTTCAAAGGTTTATTGTTGAATTTCACATTATGAGCGATAAGATGCCTAATCATTTCTTTCTATGGATCTGAAACTTAACTGAACTTAAAAGCTTTTTCGATAGGAGCCAAAATCTTTGGAATTGACGGTTTAGAGCATAGGTGGGGAACCTGCGGCCTCGAGGCCGCATGCGGCCTCCGCGAGGTTCTTGTGCGGCCCTTTGCCATCTAGTACAAAATGGTAGAGTTCGTTTCAAACAACTATTGTACATCAACGCCATGACAGTTGCGCGAAAAATCCCGCCAAAGACAGTCATATTGTAACATGACGTCAGAATACTAGTCTGAAACGGACTCTAACACGCATGAGCGAGGCTCTGGCCCACAGCTAGCAGCGCCAACTACCTTGTCTAAGAAGTAAACAAAACTCGGTTTCAGATCTCCCATTTGAGTGTCACACCTTGCTTTGGCTTCTCTGACTCGCATCTCTCAACGCTTCCCTGTTGCGATCTTCAAAGTGTAGTTAACAGTGCGTGCTTATAACAGTTACACGGTTTTATTGTATTTCTAGAAAGTACACACTTTGTTAAAGATATTATTTGATATTCGTTTTTTTATCCATCATGTCAAATAGTAAGAGAAGAAAATTAGGTGATGAAAACAGAACATTTAATGTAGAATGGGAGTTAGATTTTTTCTTTACTACTGAGAAAGATAAAATGATGTGTTTGTTGTGCAATACAGTTTCAAGTACTTTAAAAAAAGCGAATGCAAATAAACACTATTTGACTCATAAAGAACATACATATTTCGCTTTAGAAGGTGAATCACGAAAAGCTGCACTTCAAAAGTTGAAAAATGAGAAGCATCATCAGGAGGCATCTTTTAGTGTCTTTGTAAATCAAACTTCCGCTGCAGTTGCTGTTACGTATAAAATAGCACATATACTTGGAAAAAGGGGCAAACCATTTAGTGACGTTGAAATAATTAAAGAATGTATTGTTGAAGCAGTGAGTATGTTAGATCCAAGAAATGTCGACAAATACAAACAGTTACCTCTTTCAAGAAGAACTGTAACAGATCGACAGCACGAATTAGCGCAAAATGTAACAGAGCAACTTCATACAATTATACAAAATGAAGATGTTTATTTTTCAATTGCTTTAGATGAAAGCATGGATAAAACAGATTCGGCACAAGTTTTATATTTTATTCGTGCTATAACTAAAGATTTTCAATGTTACGAAGAACTACTTGCGTTTGGTACACTAACTGGAAGAACTCGCGGAGCCGATATTTTCGAAAACTTCAAAGAAGTATGTAATAAATTACAATTGAATGTCAGTAATTTAGTCAGTGTCTGCACCGATGGCGCACCTTCCATGAGAGGCAAAAAAGAAGGATTCGTTGCTTTGTTAAAAAAGGAAAACTTAAACTTGAAAAAATTGATATCATTTCACTGCATTTTGCATCAGCAAAATCTTTGCGTAAAATCTACCATTTTGCAAGACACTCTGGATAGAACCATTGCCATTGTCAACTATATTCGCGTAAATAGAATGCGTCATCGTGAATTTCGGCAGATGCTCTCTTTAGATGAGGAAACGTATAGTGTTGACCTACCATACTACTGCAAGGTTCGCTGGCTATCAACAGGTCAGGTTTTGATAAAAGTTTTGTCTTTACGACGACAAATTTTAAACTTTTATAAAGAACAAGGAAAACAATGTGATCTATCAGATGAAGTATTTCTCAGAAACCTTGCATTTTTGTCTGATATGATGACAAAACAAAACAATTTAAATATTTGCCTGCAAGGTGAAACGAGGTATATTTATGAAATGTGGCAAAAGATCCAAGTGTTTAGAAAAAAATTATCATTTTTCAAAACATTGCTTTGTCGATCGGAAATATCTGCACAACACTTCCCGGAGCTAGCTAAAATGTTAAATGAGCAGAACTGTGAAAATAAAATATTCGATGAATATGTAGGTGTCTTGGATTGTTTAATAGAAGAGTATACTAATAGATTTTCTGATTTTGACGAGCACACTCCTGCTATGAAACTGGCATTTGAACCACATTTAATAGATATATCCGAGGCTCCTGCAGAACTACAAATGGAGTTAATTGATTTAGGGGAAGATAGTATCATCAAATCCCTTTTTAACGCTAAAAAGGATCCCATAGAAATCTGGAAAAATGCTGTTGAATATCCATGCCTTCGAGAACATGCTCGCCGTTTACTTTCCTGCTTCGGAAGTACCTACTGTTGCGAGACAACATTTTCTCTCATGTCAAAAATAAAAAGAAATTTAAGAACGCAAATTACAGATGCACATTTAGAGGATCAATTAAAGCTGTGTGTTACGAAGCTTGATCCAAATATACAATTACTGTCAAACCAAAAACAAAGCCAAATAAGTCACTAACTTAGTGAATAAAAAAATATTTTTTATTGTATTTTTTTATAATATTTTTATATTATTTTATATGTATATTATATTTAAAATTGTGTAGTATTATATTTTATTTTTTCTATATAATGCAATAAATTGTTAAATCTATAGAAAAACTATAATAATTTCACAAAAGTCACTCTCTTAGGTCAATCAGCTTATGCGGCCTCTTTTATTGCTGCCTAATTTAAATGTGGCCTCTAATGGTAAAAAGGTTCCCCACCTCTGGTTTAGAGGTTTGTGAGAAGTTGAAATTACGTTTTAGAATTCTCGCTTATTCTTCTGATAAGCTAACATTAGAAATATTAAGTATTGGCTTAATGTTTACAATGGGAAGATTTTTTGAACTTCTTGAACTGGAAGACTATAAAAGAAGTTTTTCGAATTTAACTGCAAAGGTGTTTTTATGACGGTTAACTGCATCCTCCGTTCAAGGGCAGTGAAGTTTGGATGTGAATTAGCGAGTTCCAGATGAAGCTTATAGAGCTCATGTTCAATTTTGGATAACTGTTGATGTGTATCCCTTATGATGGACTGAAGTAAGGCTAGCTTGCAGTTTAACACAATTATTGAAACGCGACTGGAAGGTTAGAATTGATTAGATTAATTAATTTGAATTAGATTTGATTTGAATGAAATTGGGGATCAATTTTTTACATTTATGCTTAAGTAAAAAGTCAAGATGATTCAGAAATTTCTGTCGTTTCAGGCGTAATTTAGAGAAACGATTAATGAACGAAAGTATGATAAACAATGCAGAAAATCAAACTAAATTAACTAACCAATAATAAAGCACGTACAAAACAGCAGAAAAATTCCACACTGAAATGAAAAGAAAACAAAATATTTGCAATTAAAATGCATGCAATCAGATAAGCAAAGCACAATATGAAAATAAGGAACATGAGGCATACGTTAGAAAAAAGGAAACACAGAAGTCTTTTGTTGCCCAATATTGTTGGTCCGAAAATCACACGTTCAATTTTTTTGCTGCCAAAATTATTCAAAAACCATCTTCCATTGGTGAACTGGATTTTCTAGAAGCATTTCACATTCAAAAAAATTCTTTCTGTTCTAGTTAACGATCCTAATTCCAATCCATCTTTGCCTTCAGCCTTTAAAGAAATGATGTTTTAGTTCTGGTTTCATCAACAGATGGCGTCAGTAGCTTATCTTCTGTCCAGACTTTCTTATTTTATCTAATCATTATATCTTATCTCGTTCATTTGCGCTTTTGCTGTTGAGGATGGTGGTTCGGTAAAACCATCGAAACTAGTCCTGTGAAAATTTGAAAATATAACGCTGATTTTTGTTGTTTGACTTCTAAATTAATTTAAAATTTGTTTAAGTGCGGCTAAGCCTAATCATTTTTCATATGGCAGCCATATTTGTTTACATTTGAAACTTAAGAGAATAGTAGATTTTTTGCCAATCTAGAGAAACTGAGCTTCACAACAACAAAGATAGCGCCTTCTTTTATTATTGCGAATTAAATCATGCTTAATCCATTTCGGAATTTATTCCAGGAAATAAGTGTTTAAGATTTACTACGTAATTTTTAATATTGATGTTTTGAGTTTTTATGTCTTTTGCCTTGTCGCGAAGTGAGAATTGAATTAATTGAATGAAAAATACTGAATCGTCTGCGAAAAACCGTTTTTTTTTTTTTTTTTCTTGTTTGGCTAATTTCTTTCATACATCGTTTCAGATTTATTATAGTATTTGAATAAAACGTGTGGCAAAGATTAGATAATTTTTCAGGTGACATAATTGTTTGTGCATTCTGAGTTATAAAACGAATGCGATGTAACGCTATTAAGTAAACATAGCAACAGAGTGTCAAGAAAAAATGCGTATAATTTAATATTCCGTAATAGAAAGTCGTGTGGTGTACACATCAGATTTTTTTACATAAATATTTAAATTGAAAAATAACTATTTCGATATCATGCAGTTCGCCAGTTTCGGCAATTACAAGGTCGAAAGTGGAAGCCAAATTTGCATAATTTGGCGGTTTATCGCAAAGGCCGTGAAAATCAAGTAGTACCGCATATCTCTTGAGCTTAGTAAAGAAGATACATTCTTTATCAATAAAATGCATAGAAGTAAGTACTCGTAGATTTTTTTCAGTCAAGCACGTGAAATATTTTGTAAAATTATCGCATTATATTTTCAGACTGCTGGAAGGGATATAAGGAAGAAGGATTAAGAAATGCTGGTTGTGAACATTTTACTGTGAATCACAGGTATAATTTTGTAGACCACGAAACTGGATGCTACATCCAAAGTATGAAGTTATTATAGGGCTAAATGGAGAAATAAACGTTAGCTGGCCACTGTTTGCAACGATTTAGAGTTATATTTAATGTATGTATCATTGGTTATTTTCAAAAATTGAAATTTGCTCTGTAATATTGAATGATATTTGTAATTTTATGCTACCTGAGGTTTAGACTAAATTTCGTTTTGTTTCGTTATTTTTCATTTATGTGTAGAATATTGTAAATTAGAAAGAAAAATTTACTTTCTTTAGGTATTAAGAAATTTTAAAAAGTTTACTCTTTACGGAACTACTTTTTTTAGTCTTTGGAATTCTATTATTATTTCATAATTTTTATACTTGGCAAACAACTGGTGACAAAAAAAAAAGCGGCGCATTTTCAGCTAACGCTTCTCTAAAGGAATAGTATCTTTAAATTATTTAATTATTATCAAATGACTTCAATTAATGTTCAAAATAATATGGTTGACTAAATTATAGTTTTAAAGCGATAAAATAGTTTTATATAATTTTAAAAATATTGAAGACTAATATTGTGAGTTAAATAATTACATGATTAAATTTAATAGAAAAATGACAGAAAATTAGTACTTTTGGTACTGTTCTGTTATCAGAACCAGATTTAAAAATGCATGTGCGTATGTATGCATATATGTATGGATGTATGTGTTGATGTATGAATGTATATGTAAACGTGAATATATGTGTGTCTATATACACATACATGTATATTATATGATACACATGCGCATAAATTCATACATTTCTGAATCCGCTCCCGATAGCAAAACAGTTCCGTATCTTTCTTTCTACATAATTGCAATCCCAAACGGAACATTGTGATCCTTTTAATTTATCTCTCTTCAGAGTTCTCTGTGTGTTTTCATTCCAGACATGCAAAGAAATGTTTTTCTGATAAGCAAAGCCCTTACAAAAGGGGTATCAATTACAAGCAAAATGTGGGATAAAAACAAGCTACTAACTCTCTCAGATACTTGTGTGTCATAAAGGTTCCGATGAATACCGTCTGTATCCATGTTATCAAACTCTTGTTAATGACAAGCAAATAAAAGCAGCTCTATTCATGTTAAGTGTTTAAAATAAATAAAAATAATTTTCTGATTCAAATTCTAAAACACACTGTTTTGATCGTGTTCCTTTTATCTGCAATAATTGATGATCATTATGTGAGATGTTTGGGGAAGAAAGAATTTAATCTTAAAACGCAAATAAATAACTTTTATATTTTAAATATCACTTATAGTTTAGTTAAGAAATTCTATGGCAATTTGCCTTTTCTGAACTTTATTACATTCGTAATTTTTCATGTTTAGTATTAATACTTTGTAAAACTTCCCCCCCCTTATAAAATTGCAGCTACTTTCAGAACAAATGTAATCATATACTCTAACTTGAATTAAATAAATAATAAAATTTGAATTAAATAAGAAATTAATTCTTTTGAATGAAAACTTAGTTTATTCTTTAAATAATAAGTTTGAATAAAAATATAAAATATTCGAATAAAAAGGAGTAATATTAAAAAAAAATTAAGAAATTTGTCCCTTTTTAATAAAAAGTAAATAAGTATGTAGTTACTCCTTTCACATAAAGTTACCTTCAAATTTTTTGCTGATACTTCACAAAACTTAATTTATGCAACTTATACAATTTTCACAAATAAAAGTCATGGTATGTCACCAATATTCAAATAAATAAATTCTCCCACTGGAAATCCAGATATCGTTTTGAAACAAGCCTCAAAACTGATTATTAGGTAAATTTCCCATTTCGTTTTTATTCGCGCAGGCAATTTTATCCATTCATTTCAGTTTAATATTTTGTAACCGTACATATTCTCAGTAATCCAAAAAAGCTATTTCAGGTTTTCAAGAGGAGCTCAGCTTTTATCTTACGTATATTAAGCATTACGTGTTATATATTTATTACAATTATCACGAGTTTTTCATACGTTTCAGGGGGCCACTAGCGGCCGAGAGGTAAAGTCCCTGAATACTGGTAGTTTAGTCCGACTTTCGAATCCCGCGAAAGGTTTGGTTGCATGCGCGTTTCGTTTTTTTTCCTCAGTGTAACGTGTATACGAGTCAGTTTCCCTTAAAAAGTCCTCCACAAAGGTAATCCCTCCACTTAGGCAGATAGTCCTCGAGGTTTTGCCGTAATCACCATAACCATAAGTTTCAGGTTTTTATAACTTGATCTTTACTGTAAAATTATATGGAGCTGATGTTGATTTGTATGAGACTAAGTGTGAAAAAGCAATGTCAGCTGCAAAATTAAAATCGATTCCTATACGGTCATCCGGAAAGAACTTTCGTTTATTTCATTAAAATAAAAAAAGCAGTTTTAGTAAAACTAAATAAATTTAGTCAGAAATGAATTGAGCGATTTCTTAAATAACCACTTGCCATCATCCTGCTACTTTCGTATTCCACATTTAAAGTCTTTTTTTGTAAAATGTTTTCTAAGTGTGTTCTTCCTCCGTTGCTTAAAATGTTACAGTAAATTAAACGTTAAGTGTTACAGTTCATGTTACAGTGAAATAGCCATTTTTTGTCCCCATATCAATAATTAAAAAAAATTCTTTTGTGCACGTTTAAAACACAAGACTGCATATGCTGATACATATTGTTAAATGAATTTAATTATTTTTAAGCTTATTTAGGATGTAAATTTCCGGAGTATTTTGTAGCAAAGATTTTTAAAGTGGTTATTTTGGTTGCATTTAGATTCTCACCAAGTTCGATTAGACTTATGTGACGATAGCTTTAACCAGTTCTTTTAATCTGTCGTCATTTACCAAACAATTTTTCCACTATACATGTATTGTTAATGCATGTCACCATAAGCAGCAGAAATATTTGTGAGTGCACCTGCATCTCGTGTAGTTTTTAAAATGTGAAATGCTATGAAAATGAGGATTTCTATCTCTGATCTTACAACACAATATACATACCTAAATAATTCACAGTTCGCGTTTGTAAAGACTGCGTATTACCTATGTTATGTATTGTTAATATAACTCCTCATAGATTTTTTTATGTATATTTTAGTTCTATATGCAGTAAGTAATACGCAACTTTAACAAACGCAGTTGCACCATTTACCACATCGAGTCGTGCAATCAGTGCAATACATTGTCATCACCACAACACTTATCAAGTATGGATGACATTACGTTTTACTTGAAAAACTGCATTATGCATAAGTATTTTCAAGTGCGATTTGAAAGCATAAAAATGAAAAATACTGAAGTACAGCTCCATAACAGGGGGGAAAAGGGATGAAATGGTGATTGTAAAAGCTCTGGAACAAAAGATACATTTTATTACATTGAGAAAGAAATGGAAAAACAATATTTTACAATAAAATCAGTATAAAACTTAGCATTACATAAAAAAGCTTAGTTCCAAGAAAGGTAGGTGAAAGAAAGTATTATTAACCCGAGGATTTCCTTAACCTGTCCTAATGAAACGAATGAGAAAAGTTTTAAAAAAAATCTGTAGCCTGATGAAATAATGGATAAAAATTAAAAAGTAAAAAACTCGGGAAGAAAAATATTGGAAACTAATCACCTAAAGCAAATCTGCTAATACGGCACGCAAGTAAGAAAAGGATATAAAAATGTAACATCGGGATGAATAGCACACAAAAACTTTTATGACGAAATAAATTTTGTGACAAAAAGAATCATTTGGTGCTTCATTGCCTGCCACAAAATAAAAGCATAATTTGGGAAATATTCAAAATAAAATAAGGCATTATGTGTTGTTAAAAAACAAAACCTTCGCCGGCTCAGAAAAAAGTTTATGGCCCGAGCCGTTTGAATTCACTTTCGATTAAATTTTTCAGCCTCAAATTTTTTAAATTTGATTTATATTTTATTGCTTGCACGCTGTCATATTAGTTTTATGAGGGAAGAGAAAATCTACATTAGCAAGTGTCTTACAAATCATGAAGGTGAGTGAGGAAAATGCGTAAATGGCTACCATTTTGGTGATAAAATTTGGCTTCCGAGCTCAGAAATTTATGTAAGCCAAAACATTTTGAAATTTTTAAATAATAGACATAAAAACTGTTGTATTTAATCTGCTTTAAATAAAGCTAAACAATGTTCGCATTAAAATGTTCAAGTGTGAATTTTCAGAGTAAATTATTATACTTGTACTATAGGCTAAATTTTAAGTAATCGGTAACTTATCTTCTACAGCATTTAAGCTGAGGCACAGTAAAACAAAATTAATCTGAAGTAAGACTATCCATTATTCGCAGCATTACACAAATTAAAGTTTCAAAAATTCTTTGCAGCTTACATGGTAGAAAATTAAAAAATCTAATATAAATATGTACCATTTAGAGTCCTTTGTCTAAAAGCTTTCTATTACAGAAGTGGCTACTTTAACTGAACAATCTGAATACGGCGGGGTTTTTTGACTGAAAACTTAATTTGGCTTACTAGTTATAGGGTGTCCGCCGATAACATCGCAGCAGAAACATCGCGGAGAAAACAATGCAAAGCGAAAATGTCGTGGTACAAAACATCGCGGGAGAAAATAAGGCAAAGAGAAAACATCAAGGTACTAAACATCGTCGTCGAATAAAAGCGGTTCAAAAACTTCGCAGTTTAAAAACATCGCCATCGAAAATATCCTGCTAAAAAATAAAGTACCTACAAATCATCGCAGGAAGCTAACATTGCAGACACGCGTTTTTTAGACTTTAGTAATACTAAAATTTAATGATTGTTTAATAATTGTAAAAAATCGCATTAAGATTTGTGAGCGCAAGATGGAAAGAAGGATAATTTTCGTTTTCATATTTTTTATTAACTAATAAATATTTGCTGAAAATGTAAAATGGAAACTTAAGCATAGAAAATTAAGGCAACTTACAGCACTTAATTTTAAATTGACATAGTTGACTAACAAAGGTCATTAAGAAATTATTTTTTATAAAGTTTTACTCGTAATTTTCCATGAAAAGTATAATCTAAAAAAGAATAGAAAAAGATAAGTAACTGCAAGAACTTATCTATAAAAAATTAGTAAGTTAATTAGGATATTATTTTCTTCACTTTTGTTAATCTGATACTCTTATAGTGAAAATTATTTCTTGTTTTTTAAAAATTTATTAGTTTAAAAAAATATGAAAGTTAAAATTATCCTTCTTTTCACCTTGCTCTCATAAATCGTTATGCGAATATCCATTAACAATTATTAAAGCCCGAAAAACTCATGTCTGCGATGTTATCGTCATACGATGATTTGTAGATACTTACCTCAATATTTTCAACGACGATGTTTTTAAACTGCGAAGTTTTTGAACCGCTTTGTTTTCGACGACGATATTTTGCACCATGATGTTTTAGAACTGCGATGTTTTCTCTTAGCTTTCTTTTCTCCCACGATGTTTCGTACCACGACGTTTTCGCCTTGCGTTGTTTTCTCCGCGATGTTTTTGCTGCGATATTATCGGCGGACACCTTGTAACTTGTAAGCCAAATTAAGATTCCATTCAAAAAACGCTGCCGTATTCAGATTGTTCAGTTAAAGTAGCCACTTTATTAACTGTAATAGAAAGCTTTTAGACAAAAGTCTCTAAATGGTACATATTTATATTAGATTTTTGAATTTTCTGCCATGTAAGTTGAAAGAATTTTTGAAAGTTTAATTTGTGTATTTCGTCTTGCGTTGTTTTCTTCTCCACGTTTTCGTCCGCGATGTTTTTGCGGCGACGTTTTCGACTGGACACTGTGGATGATGATTCACCACTAGGATTTTGCAATTTGGTCTCCTTATCCCTAGTCACACTTTAAAAGGGGGAGTATATAAGGTATTTCTTCCATCTTTTTAGCATGACTTATTGGTGTAATGGCCAGCGCACTCGGCGTAGATTCGAGAGGTCCGAGGTCATCTGCGATGTTTTCGGCTGTAACCAGTTACAGACGCGGTAATTGCTTTTGCCTAATTTAACGATTAAATCTCATGACTTTCAGAAACAGGGCTGCAGACTTGTTGCCAGCGTCATCTGTAGCGGGTCATCTTAATTTTTGTTCAGTCTATTATCAAATCGGAGATGAAACGCGCCAAGTTTAAAATCACACAAAACAGTAACCGTATTCTAGCGCAAATTTTCAATAAAACTCGGTTGATTTAGAGGGCAGTTAAGCAGTCCTTCTTCTTTAGGAGGGAAAAATGGCAGAGGACAAAAAATGGCTCATTAAGCTTGTCAGTATTAAGTTTTGACAATTTTTATACATACAATGAAGATCAATACAATAAATAAAATGTTTCTTCTAAAATCAGCTTAAATTCACATTTTATTCTCTCAGATTTCTGAAAATAATGCTTTGAATGAAAAAAAAAATTAAAACAATATTACAACTTCAAGAAATTAACAGCTTAAGGCATTTTAACCAGTAGTAGCACATTTATTTGTGTAATTTCTGCATAAATACGTACTTTTCAAGTTAACAAAACAAACTCATATATATAAACACAAATGCATTAGAAATTAGAATGTGAAGTAAAGTGTCGGAAATTATTTACTTACATCCGAAAAGAGAAGCTTCAAATATTGTTTCAGTAGCTCTGGCGAAAGAGAAAGCAAAGAAGAAAAATGAATCTTTAATCGAAATCTGCCGTGTCTGTGGTCAATCTTATTCCGAAAGGAAAGGCACTTGAATGTAGTTTAATCTCAGACTGTTCAAAAGTGCATCTTTTTCCTCCTCATCATTTCATCATCACTTGCGCTCTTACAGCGCGATGGAAGCTGTTGAAAACGCGTTAGGTAAAACTTCATGAATTATTAAAATAATTCATACAACGGAGTAGGACTTCAACAGACTTGTGCCACACGCTTTTCTACTGAAAGAAAAATTTTGATTCAGTGAGCGAGATTTTATGAAATGGTAATGTAAGAGATTTCAAACGTTCAAAGGGCATATTTTTTTTTTTTACTTTTCAAAAGTTTTGTGAAGTTATGTCATGAAAGTTATTTTAGCAGGATCAAGTCAAGTAATAGCTTTCATTTCGGAAATGATAATTCTCTGTTATAGTTAT
This sequence comes from Stegodyphus mimosarum, assembly GCA_000611955.2. Classification (NCBI taxonomy): domain Eukaryota; kingdom Metazoa; phylum Arthropoda; class Arachnida; order Araneae; family Eresidae; genus Stegodyphus; species Stegodyphus mimosarum. Next base: position 167,575 of record KK119734.1, on the reverse strand, counting down.
TTTCAGATTAATAAGGAATATTTTCTTTTCTTTACGTGTTGCACTTATTTTATTTGTTCTGAAAGTTTTGCAATTTTTTGAATGAAAAATAGTTCAGGTTTGTAATATCTTTTTAAGCGCATATCTTTCCTTCGTTCTCGTTCATTTGCACTTTGTATAACACAGATATTTGTTAAAAAGATTTCCTTTAATAATTAAAGCTTTAAATAGGTTTTTATTATATCAGTATATAATGTCTTATGCATTGAATAATTTTACGATGAACTAAATGCTGAAATCCTTTATGATTTCTCTTCCTGGAAAAGAATTCCAGATTTCTTAAAGCAACTAAAAAATGTTATTTTTCATTTTCTTGCACCTCACGCTTATTGCAGAAAGATGAAAAATTGACTGCACAAATCTTCGGAACAAAGCAAAATTTCTATGAAAAAACATAAAAACGAAAAGAAATTGCGCGGAATAACAGCAGTGTAGAAGACGCCAAAGTAATTATGAACTGCTTTTATTTACAGCAGTATATAATATGTAATATATAAACAGAATTAAATCATTCATTAAAAAACTGTTAAACAGTAAAATTGAATTAAATCTATGGCCAAACCTTCTGCTTCCCACTAATTGCTATCAATATGTAAGAATAATAAAACAAAAGTTCTGTGCCTTGAAGTTTTTTCCTGTTTTGAATGCTTATTTAATTTACATAAATAAATGAACTTATTGTCCAAATCGGAATACTTACGCAAGATTTCTCTCACACACATTTGCATGTTATTGCGAAACTATTAAAACCATTTCCTGATCGCGTATTTCTTGCAGATAACTGGACTAATTTGGTTAAATTCTTTGTCGTAAAAACAAAAATAATTTTAAAATTTCAGCTTCCAGCCAACGGGATAACGGAACTTATTAATAAAATCACTGGTGATCTACGACTAAGTTAAACATACTAGAAATAGTTAATCATGTTTTTCTGTTAATTATAATATGGGCTATTCCGCTTTTCTATGTCTTTTTACTGCTATTGGATTAACTGCTATTTTGGGTTAACTGTGGACGTCGTTCCTCATTTTAGCGCAGTTGCGCAGATGATCTACATGGTTTTGCTTTAGTAGAGTACAATATAGCAGTACAACTTTAAAGCGATATTAAAGACATGTCGTTCGATAGTTTACAGTGATAGTTTACAGTGACCAGTTTACAGTGAGTGATCATTGATAAAGCTGTTAAAAAATTTTCAGATTCCCATCATAGAAGACATTCCACTGTTAGAAATAATATTAATGGCCTTGACGTGCTTCCATTTTATCCTTCTGTTAGTTATAAAGTTGCACGGATTTTCCACAAATTAAATTTTCAGGTCAGTTTCTCCCCTATCAATAAAATTCACGGTTCGACTCTAAAAGATAGCGTTTCTGACTTTAATTCTTGGGGAATTTATAGTATACCGTGTCAGTGTGGCTTGAGATATATTGGCCAAACAAAAAGAGCGTTAAAGTTTCGTATCAAGGAACATGAATCGTATGTCCGAGAGGGCGAAATTAACAAGTCTTCAATATCTTATCATAGTTGGAAATTTAATCATAATTTTGATTTTGGATTTGCAAAAATTATCGAAAAAGCTTCTTCCGTTGGTGAATTGGATTTTCTTGAGGCTTTTCATATTCAAAGATTTAGCATGTTTAGTGAAGGATTTTAAGTCTAATTCAGACCTTCCTAGCGCATTTAAAATTCTATTAACATAATTCGTGATTATTATTTTTGTCGATAAATGGCGTTGCCTCCTCGCACGTGGTTCTACCCAAGGGTATAAAAAAGCCGTTACTGAAGTTGCTTTCCCTTTCTAGATATTTTGTTCTCCTGATGAGGAGGGACCTGTAGCTGCCCTCGAAATCGATTGAGTGTTTTTAGTAAATGTACCCCAAATACAAGGTTGTTTCAGCGAATTTGATTGTCACATTGGCGTGTTTCTCTTCTAGTCTAACAGATAATACGTTAAATATAAAAATTTTAATCATTTAGAGTTTTCCGAGTCACATATTTTGGAAAGAAATTCGAATCTTTCTGGAAAACGCATAAATAATTCATTTATTGCAATACAGAGAATTTAGATCTTTCCTTTTACGCAGAAAACTCCTACAAAATACCTGCATTAGTTTATGCTCGTGCTTCAGGAAACTTCATTCACTTCACTGAACCTCAGACCGCACTTTTAACATTACGGGAAATAAATTTATAGCCCATTTTCAAAGGCAAATCTACTTTTAAACTATTAATCAATCTCCTTTCGCAAGAATAGTTTTTCTTTCAATCCTAATGCACGTTAGTGTTAAACTAAGTTGCTGGAACCGATAAGTTGGTGAGAGTAATAGAAGTTTAAGTCTTCAAGAGAGGAATCATTGCTTGCTTCGCAGAGTGGTGGAAATCATTGCTGATACCTTAACGTTTTCTTCCCATTCCTGAGTGGTAATGAGAGTTTGATGAAGGTAATGGGGAGACGGATGGAAGTTAAAATACAGGATAGAGAGAATGACGTCAAAAATTAGTTTTACGAAAGTAAAGAATTACGCATTTTTCATAGGCTTCTTTAAAGATAAGCATTTTGCAATACTAAAATATTAATATGTATCTAATTTTATACTTTTTCTTGGTTTAGAATGATCTGATAGTTGATGTATATATTTTAGAATATGACATCTTGCATACTGAACCAACATAAAGCGTGAAAATATTATTTTAACAAAAGTGAGTATATAGAGGGGTCGGAGTACCACAGGGAAAAAATTATTGCCTAGGAATCCATGAATTCGTAGAAGCTTCCAGAGGTAGAGAATTAACATTCTTACATCGCAAAAAAGCATTAATCTCATTATAATTAGTGTAGAGACATTAGGTTATTTCGAAGCAGGAGACATGAAAAATAAGCAATGCCCTTCCCGGGACTCGAACCACAGACCTCTCGAATACACGCCGAGCGTGCTGACCACTAAGGCATGCCAAGAAGGCGGGAGAAATACTTTATAGTAGGTTGTGACCTTTGAATGCTTCACGCACTAATTTAGTCATGGTGGAGTTCTAACATAATTGCAGTACCATTTTATGTAAAAAAAAGACGCTAACGTAAAATTCAGAGCTAGGTAGAAAGAACATGTTACACTGAACTTTTGTTACTAGAAATCTCGCTTATTTGGATCAGTAAAATAAATTAGTTACCCATTGTTTTTATTTATTTGTTGAACTTTATTTAATAATTTTAGAATGTATTTCTCTTTTATCGTATTTGTGGCCTCAGATTATCCTTGTTTGATGTACAGAGTTGTTGGTCTTGAGATTTTGAACCGACCAATAATGAAATTATGAAAATAATTCAAATTGAAATCGAGTTACAGATAGAAACACTTCTCGTGACGAATGTTAGCGAAATGATTTCGCCAAGGAGGCCTTTTCTCGTGATTTCTCGCCATGTCCTGCCAAATTGTGGAAGTTGCTGCAAATTCATTTTCGAATTCCTGGCAGCGACTTTTCCGAAGCTTCCGGAAGGCCAGGAGATCATATATAAATGGCTGCTCTCTGCCGTAGGAGTCGCTTCATCAGTGAAAGGAATGTCTTTTAACACTGAAGTCTAATTTTTTTTCTCAAAATTTATTTACGATTCTACTTATATTGTAATGCTTTATATTAGAAACTGAATGAAGATGCAGGCAAGGATTGTTTTCTAATATTGCAGCAATTTTTGATGTCAAATGAACTTGATCTTTTTCAAAATATAAAAACCATATCTGAAAAAAGCTTATCACAGATAATTATCGGGTTTGAGAAAAACTTTCAAAATGAAAATTTCGATTAGTTTGAATGAATTCAAGATCCATCTACCGTTAGTGCTCCATCTGAATTTACTTCTGTAGAAGAAGAAAATCTTATCGAGATACTTGCGACAACATTTTGAAGGAAACATTTGGTAGCATGAAATTAACATAAGTTTAGATTTCAATAAAAGATGAGTATCTCCTAAGTGATAAGGCGAGCGGATTTAAATTCCATTTTCGACGTCGTATTTGTGCGAAGCTTGGTTTTCGGTGGTTGACGTAGTAAAAAACAGGTACAGAGCGAAAGTCAACTTGGGAAAGGAAATGTGAGTAGCGCGTCCAGATTATTCCATGATTTGAGAAAATGTGCAGTGATTTGCAGGCTCATCTATCACTTTAATTATTAGTTTAATGTTAATAAAGTAAAAAAAAAACAAATATGTTAAATAAAAAGATACACGAGTTTCATTTATTTTTGTATCTTACCTACGATCAATCATACTTTTACTTAAGGCGCCATGAAATATTTTCAACTGAAAAAAAGGAGTCGTGACTCGGAAAAGTTTGGAAACCACTGAAGTAAAGCATCCATTTTACATATTACATTAGTATTTTTTAGCGGGAGAGGCTTGAGTTTTTCTTAAACTCTTAGTTATAATTATTTAGTGTGCGAAAAATATTCTATAAGACACTTTATGAGCTCTGAGAAAAATTAATTTAAAAATCAGTTAATTCATTTTGTGCTAAAAATGCAAATATACAGATTTTTTATCCTCTTTATGTAAAAAATGGTTAATGTTTTTAATTGCTTTCTGGTTTAAATAACTGTCGTATTTATTTAAATTTTAAATCAGAGTACTCATTTTCATGCAAAACAAGATAAAAATTCTTTATCTAAAATCTAAAAGTAAGAAATGTAGCAAATTAAATAAATGAATGTACTCCATGCACCGATCCAGGCATAAAAATGATTAAAACTTAGGTCAACGAGATAAAAATATTTACTTCCCTTTTAAAAGAATCCCTAAACTGTTGATACAAATTAAAAAAATACTATGATGAAATACTTGCCGTTAATGTGTATTAATGAATTTACTTCTATACCGCTTTAGTTGAATAATTTAATTACATCTAATTTTCTTTTAGATACCATAATTTCGACGCTCAAGTTTCTAAATCTGTCAGAAAAAACCTTAAATAAAGTAAATTACGAGGGGAAAAATTTTATACACAATCTTATTTCAATTTAAAATTTTTGCCTTCTAAAACCTTATCTTAATTGCATGGAATCCAGAAACAAAAGTGGTAAGTTACCAAGACTTTTTAAATGTAAGGAACCATTCTGACAGATTTCACTTTTGGGTGAAAGTAATGAAAATAGTTACTTCTTTCCAGTCCAGCTTCTCATCATTCTAGTTTTTTTTTAAAGCAAATGGCTTTTATTTTTTCTTTGCTTTAAGAAAGGAGTTGTTTTCTTTACAAAAAATAAATAAAATTTAAAAAATACCCTGAAATAGACTGTGATCTTTTGCCGACATTTTTGAAACCTCTAGCTCGATGTGTCATTCTGTCAGATTTATCACAGAACTTGTAGCAAAAAGAAAAGCGCTAAGCGATTTTCTTCGGTGGAAGACGCAGATGTTGTCAATTCAAAGTGGTGAAGTAATGAAAATAACAAAGGAAATGAAGCTGCGTCTTTTTTAGCAATATAGATCAGTATAAAAAGTAAGCTGACAGAAGATTAAATATAAGCTAAAGTTTTATCATTAATTACTTAATTTTAGAAAAAAAAGTTCACTCTGATCATTGTAGCCCAAAAGGCGCTATTAATAACCCAGAAGGGGCTATTAGTCTCGAAACGTGGTTTTGCTGCATATCACAATAAATGTCAGTTCACTTTCATTTTAGTTTATTACAGGCTCCTGAACAAGTCTCTGATCCTATGTATAGCCAACTACAATAAAAGCCATATTGTTTTCTGTGGCTATTTTTCCAAGGTGGGTTATTTGACAGGAGAATTCTGTGCTAAAGAAAGCTAGTGTCATGTCCTTTATAGCGAATCGTGTAGGATGGGCAACTGGTAGGTATGGCATCTGTCAGGTGAAGTACAGGAGCTTAGTGGTTTACTGGAGGATACAGGCATTAGTGGATGAAGGGGAGACTATTTACAGAACGCCATACATTTTTGAACGGGATAGCTAAATAAGCGGTGAAAAGAGAAGTGGATTTTATGTAAGAAAAGTCATAAGAAACCGTTAAACCATGGGATGAAAAGCGGAGTAATTAAAGGTTAAGCACCAAACTTTTTAAGTAAAATGCTAAGTTAGTATTTACAAATTTCATTTATAATTTCAAATAGGTTGTATATTCTCTCTACAGTGTCCTTAAAACTTCTGAGTTAGACATTGATGTTTTTATGGTTTGGATAATAAAAGTGAGTTTGCATTTTCCAATCATTTCACTGACATTTTCATAGAAATTAATAGTTTCATAGATTCTGATATGCTTATTTTAATAGCATTAGATGTGCTTTGAGGATTTTCCATTTTAATTCATCTAGAACATTGTTTGAGTTAGGACTGGTAGTACGGCTATTGAAAGCCTGGGAGTAATTGAAACCTGATTTAGTAAATTCATTTGTATTTCATTTATTTTGAGAAATTAAGAGATAAATGATAAGATGCAGAGTGACAAGATTGGTAATTGCTGCATTTAGAGTTTTATAATTCTCCTTTACACGCGTAAGCTACAGTTTTGTGAGATAAAGAGTATTTAACGCAACGAAGGTTTAAATTGAAATTTTCGGAGATTTGTTCCACCTCTGACAATTATAAAACTGTGGGGCTGAGGTTTTGGTAATATATTTTTCCACACTTTCTGAGAACAACAGAAGGTCTTTAAGTTTATAGAAATTTTCTCAACACTTTCTTTCTGATGCTGTTGAACTTTGAATAAAGGCTTAGTTGCTTTTCTTTTTCTGCTTTCTCGGCTATGAAATGCTTTCTACAATAAAATCTCTATTTGTAAAAGCTA